>JAHLSL010000023.1:8358700-8450124 GCA_025920805.1 Petroica traversi
GCCCCGCCGCCCAGGGCAGGAGCCAGGTCCTGCCTGCGCGCCCGGGTCGCCTGCGCCGACTGAGGAGGTGACTTGGACGCGCTATTATCCCGTGTGAATCATCCCGTCGTCATTTGTCGAGGCTGGGAGAGAAGGCAGAGGGCGAGAAGGGGGGAAAAAGCCCGCACGCAGCTCATGTGGCGGTGTAGTCCTGCTGCCGCCTGGTCTACCTGGCACCGCTGGTGCTGCCGCTGCCGCTGACAGGGATCTGCTGCCATCTCTGGTCTCCCGCTGGCTCCTCCGGTCCAGCCCGGCACCGCTGCCCCTGGATATTCCTGCTCCTCAGCCGGCTGCCTTCCCCACTGCTCATCGGGCACCTCTGTCGCGTAGGGGACGTGGAAGCTGCTGCCTCCGATACTGACACCGGTTTTGCATCTTGAAGATCTCCGGCGGGCTGCTCTTGGTCCTGCTGCTTTTTTTTTTTTTTTTTTTTTTTTAAGTTCATTTTAAGCCATTTAGGGTAACATCAAAATGTCCAGCAGCGTTCCAGCTGATATGGTGAGTCTTGTACTGTTTATTTAATAGTTTTATTATAGAGTAACGTTTATTTCAGCCCGGTTTTGACAGAGAACATGGAAAGGAGAGGGGCGTGGGAAGAAAAAAAGGTCTTGGTTGCACATTTAAGGAACATAAAGTTCCCAGTTAATTACCTTCCCCCTCCCGCCCCAGATGCTGGTTCTGCTTTGCTTTTTGGTGGTGGAGTGGGAGATCTGCAGCGTCGCCTCCCGTGTAGCAAGGGAAGGGGGATGCCAGTCTCCCTTACCTATGGCAGTCAGCACCTGAGTGCTCACGCTTGGGTCGTGCAGCGCTGCTCTTCAGCTCCGTCGAGCATTTTTTGGGGGGAGATAAATGCGAAGCAGAGGATTCGGGATTAATTGCTCGACCCATTTCTTTCTTTCCTTTTTTTTTTTTTTTCCTTTTCTTTCTTTCTAAACCTCTTAAACTTGGCTTGTGTCTTGCCAACGCTTTGTCTTCCGATGTTGGTGGGAAGTTAATCCCTTCACTTGCTGCCGGCTCAAGAGCGAGAGAGAAATTTTCATGCGCTTTATTTTCATGGCGAGGTCCTTTGTGCACTAGCTGCAATCTGGACATTTTTCAAGGGCACTCCTAGTACTTCTTATGGCGGACTGTACTTCAGCTTGTATTGGATACTCGGCTCGGTACATTTAAAATAAGAAGGTGTAGCACAGCATGAGGAAGGTAGGGTGAATCAGGTCTGCTAGGTAATCTTCCGTTCGGCACAACTTTCTCCATTTGTATGTATTTCCATAAATCAGGATATATTTTCGTAAGTCACTTAATTGGAAAAAACACTCGCAAACTTGTAGCTGCAGTTTGGAATGTTAATTCTTTATTCTTACCGCAGAGTGTTTTCACGTATCTCCACACGGCTGTTCACATTTAAAGGTACTGTGTCTCCTCCCCAAAAGCAGAAGACTTGTCTATGCTTTTTAAATTTTTTTTTTAAATTTCAAGACGAAGTTTTGTTTTGTGGGTAAAACCTGCCCCGGTAATGAGAACAATAAAGCCGAGTAGCCCTTGATAAAGTCACTGACATACAGTTAATTGGGATATGTATGGCAAGTGGGCTGTTGAGATAATGGTATCTGTTTAGTTGCTTGCTTTCTGTATTTCCTTCACAGCTTTTGTACAGCAGTCAGTCGCACTGAGTGAATTTTGACCAAAAAAAGCAGAAACAGCAAGATGCAGAGGATGATCAAACAGCAGTTATAAGCTTACAGGTTTTTTCTTTTCTTCCCCCTGCCTTTCTCAAATACTATAAATAAATTTTACCTCCCCTGGATGAAAAGAACGATGAAAGCATTGAAACTCACTGAGGGCAATAAGCTCCTCAGCTATCAGTTTTCACATATTTTTTTTTAGTGTCTCTCTCTCCCCCTGACTGTTTGAGCCTTTTGAACCCCCTTGTCTCCTGCACGTGGCTGTCTAGCGTTATATCACAGAAATCCTCGCCAGGGCCGTGGGGGATTAGGTGCAAATCTCTCACTGCTGCTTTTTAAGTTGCCTGGAGGAGTCCCTTGACTGGGACATGAAGCACACTCCTCCTCCTCCCTGTCACCCTGGGCTGAGCTGCCACCTCCGTGCTCCTCCTAGGGCCTGCCTGCCTACCTGGGAGCCCCGGTGCTGCCACTAGGCTTGTAATGCTTGTCATTTTATACAAAGTACACAGATTTTAAGATAGGCAAAATATAGCTTTTTCTATGAAAACTATTTCCTTCTGTTGTAACAGTGTAATGGGAATATCACTGCTGGGGATAGCTGGGCCTGTTAGTGCTCTGTTTATTCAAATCAGGAAGAAGCTTGTTATACATAGTGATATTTAAATACTGAGTCATTACAAAAACATTTGAATGAAGATGTTACCAATGTTAGTAGAATTTAACTAAATAAATATTTTCTGGCCTGTCATGGGATCATTTTCCTCTTAGTTTCTGCATTATTAGATGCAGTTTCTCTCTGAAAGTTTAAATTGTGCTGTAGAAATTCCAGTTATTAATCACAATTAATAAATATTACTTTATGAAAAGATTGCTTGAAAATTAATTTTTGGTCTGCTTTTGTCGCTATCCTCCATGTTTGAAAGGGGTTTGTTCAGGAAGGAAAATGGGATTGCCATTTCTTAGCTATTTGAAGAGGAGCCCTTACGAGGCTGTCACCATGTTTCTATATGTTTTTATTTAGTGTAGGACTTTGCAGTTTGCATTTCTCTTACCCACCCACTGTGTAATTTGCATTTGCAAAAAATTGATTTCCCATTTCTGTAGGAGCTGGCATCAGTGTGATGGAGTGTCATTTTTATGAAGACTCCATTATACTTAGTAAATCTGCTATGAATTACATAAGTAATATAATAATGATATTTGAAACTGTTTATGTCAGATTCATGAACTAACCTGTTTATAATAATAATAAAGTATTATAATTGCTGCTTCTTAAAAATGTGTTAATTTGTCTTCCTGTCCCACCTTTGAGAATGATCTGCTATACATAAATTCATAGTAAATTATCTACAGTAAACTCTGTATTTCTAAGTAGACATAATTTGACCCAGTCTCCTGTTCTCCCAGTTCCCTGACATTGAGTTGACTTGTTTCCAGAACTACAGCAGTTTTTACCAGCTAACCATTTCAACATCACTTCTTAAATAATTAACACAGTACTTTATCATTTGCATTCCACTAATAAATTGGATAGTGACACACCACATTCCGGGTATTGTGAGTTTGTGGTGCATTATTCCTTAGCAATGTGTGCTACCTAGGGCTTAAAACTCCGCTCCTGGAATGAAACCTGCTAATATTGGCCTCTCTACCTGAGTAGTTTCATTAACTTCGTTAGGATTAGACATGTGTGGGGCAGTTCTGGAAGACTAAACTGCATATCTAGAGCCTAATTTTGCTCAATTTTTCACATAAGCACTGATGACTGTAGTGGCAGCGGGGCACCTCTGATTATGTTCAGTAATTTAATCAGGTAATTTATCAGTTTTACCATTTGGTAGCAGTTAGAGTTTGACTGTGTATAACAGCAGGGCAGTTTGCAAGTTGTATTTCTTTTGGAATGATAAATAGTCATACAGTGGTTTATGGACTTGTGAAATTAATCACACTGGCTTTTTGACTGGACCAAATGAAAATGGTTTGATAATTGTTTAAACACTGTAGCCGACAATTTTAAAGCAAGCTATGAAAAACTCAATCAAGAAGTTATTAGTCAATTGAAAAATTGAGTGGTGTTATCATCAGGATCTGGGAAACTTCCTATTTGAGTAAGAAGTATTAATGGTGTCCACCGTTTCCTGTAGTCAGCGTGTTTTATGTAGGTATGAAAAGGCTCTGCCAGCACTTTATTTCTGAGCAGTTCTTTGCATGCCCTCTAGGAGATCCAATTCTGTTTCTGTTTGAGTAGTAGCACAGGGTGATGCTTTTGGCTCATGGTGGGTTTTTTTCTTGTTGGTTTGTTGGGTTTTTCTGCATTTGGTATACAGCAAAATGTTGAAATCTACCAAAAAAACCAAAGTTTTAATTTTTAATGTGTGCAGCTCTTCAATGCATATGCTATACTTAAGAGATGTAGGTGGAATGGGAGAGATTATTTTTAAGGAAACTGAATGTTTGGTGTGAGACGTTTGCAGGCATACAAGAGCATAGAATATATGGTCTAAAATGGTTATGTGTGGTCAGTGTTAAAAGGGGGCAATAGGTGGAAGAAGGATAACAAATAGAAACCCTGCTCAGTTCACTCCTTGTGGTGTCAGTATCTTTAGTGGAAATGTGTATGTGCATCTTCTTTTTTAGGAAATGTGATATAGAATGCTGATGAATAGTTGAATATATATAGGGACTTCCTTTCCAATACATGTTAATGGAAGCTAACACTGGAAAAATATGAACATGAAAGTGATGCTAAATCAATAAGGGTATTTTGGCATCCAAGAATAAGGTTCAGATAGGAGAGATGTAGAGGAGTAGCTTGTTGTATGGCAGCTGAGTTTTGTTGTCCATCATTCAGTCTAAACAATTATTTCATTTAAGAATAATAATTGCAGTAGCATTATAATACGCTTGGAACATAGAAAATAATTTGTTCAGTATGGCATCTTAATGTATCAGAAAGTATGTGAGAAGTCCTGCATCTCTATTCTTCTGTTTTAACTGCTTTTGCTTTTGCCTTCAG
Source organism: Petroica traversi (assembly GCA_025920805.1). Lineage (NCBI taxonomy): Eukaryota > Metazoa > Chordata > Aves > Passeriformes > Petroicidae > Petroica > Petroica traversi. The sequence goes on from JAHLSL010000023.1 coordinate 8,363,438, forward strand.
GGGTTCCTTTTTGTGGTTTTGAAAAATTTTGTATTCCTAGTGGCCTTTTTGCATAATAGTCTTAATTCAGTCCCTTACATTTTTGTAGCAATGGAAGTATGATTATTTCTCTGTATTTTTGTATCTCCCACATGTTGAAAGTTCTAATTCATTACATTCTATGATAAAAATAGCTAATTGAGTTTTTCCTGTATGGATATTCTTTCCATCCCTTTTTTGATTTTTCTTTCACAATTGTTTGCTGATTGAAACAGAAACAAATATCTTTTCTTTTGCCATTCTCTATTTGTTTTAGGTTTGTTTTTCTCCTCTTGGAGAAGGAATTGGTGGAATCTGTGTCAGAAAGAAGAGCTTGAAAAACTCCTTTCTAATTCCTTATATATTGACCCCAGTTGAGGCTTTGTAGCATATTGCAGTACTTCATGGAATGAAATGAAGAACCTCTTTCTCTGTTATCTGAAGCTGGGGCCAGGGTAAACTTACCAAAGCTCATCTTCAGCGTCTTTATATTTGGGTATCCTCCAAAATTATTTGAATTTGTCATTTCCTCCACGCACCTTTCTCTTTTTTTTGTAGTTTGTTTCACAGATTAAAGAATGCTTTACCCATTTATCTAACAACCAAAAAGAAACATCTTAGCAACAATTGACATTTTAGGCATGGTACTGTAGCAGAAACTTTGTAACATAGGGATACATGTGACATATTCTGAAACAGTGTTTGCATGACCCTCATCTCATTTCCTTCAGGAATGAGCGGCTGTAACCTATGGTTGGGCGGATCCTTACTCTGGGCCATGGTGCAGCTCTGCACTACAGATGGAAGTGTAGGCTGATGGTACAAACTGTTTCTTCCTTCCTGCCACCCATCCTTGTTGTTGTTGTTACCTGAACTGGTTTCCTTCTGCTTTTGTTGTCTAACTTCATGAAATACTGGAGAGGATGTATAGTAAAGGAGATTTAACTCCTCCTGTGTTGGGAATGCTGGGAAGTAGCTGCTGGCAGGCTCCAGCAGGACTGAGATGCTAAAAAACAAATGCTGAGTATATGTGAGTGTAGGAAAACGGTCATATCTACAGCAGGAACACTCAATTCTGCACGATGAAAAATGAGCAGACATCATCTGATAACTGGACAGGTCAGTGAGGGCCTGAATGGGGACAAGTTGCACCTCTCAGATGTGGAATTAGGGACAATGTCAGGTATCTTGTAGTCAGTGTTGCCCCGTGGAGCTTGGGACTGCTTTGTTCATATCTAAAGCTAAACTTTCGGTCATTCAAAGCCCATAGCTCACTTCCATGGTTTGGATTAAGGCTGCAGAAGGAACTTAGCCTGTCTGAATGTGGTCCTTGCAGCAGACTTGTTAAGCAATACTTCCCTGATATTATAAACAAAATTACTAAAGGCATGCTTTACTACCATTTGGTAGCTGAGAGTTCCTCCTAGTTATAACTTTTGTGAATGTTGAAAGCCCTGGTCACTGCATTTGTAGTCAGTGGGATTTACTTGTTTTATACTTCTGGTCAGTCAGCTTTGTTACTCAGTAAAACTCAGCATGTAAACTTTTGGAGATGTCTCTATGTCTGCTTATGCAATAGTGGGCAGAATGGAGACCTCAGTTCTGACTCAGCCTGTGAGTGCTACACTCGCTTGCAGGAATCCAGAAATATCTGGTATGTGACTAATAATGCTTGTGGTTTTATGTAAAAGAGATAATTCAGCTTACTTTCAGTCTCTTCTGAGTGCAATATTGGATCCACTAGGTTGGTTATTTCTTATTCTGACTATGGTGAAAGACATTGCTGCTGCTCAGTATTTTCTTTCACGTTAAATCTGTTTTTACAGCAATTAATTGAGCCTACTAAAGTAGCAAGCCTTTCCTGACACAATTTTGCATGGGTAAACTTCAGCTCATTGAATTATTAAAGGAATATGACTGAGTGTGTTGTTTTCATTTCGGAAGCATTGGAAAACGAGCAGCATGTCAATGAGAAATTTTGATGTCATTATGCTAATATCAAATCTAAACTTTGAGACTCCAGCTCTTCACCAGTTTTCATGTAATTTAGAGATCTGCCTTTTGGAATTCAGTTATTGTTAGAAACAATTCTGTAATTTCTTCTAGAAGGCCAGTCTTTATTTTTTGATAGCTTTGGTTATACATATATTGCAGAACATCTTAAAGCAATGACTGAAACATTTTTCATTTTATATGCTTCCAGACAAATATAAAGTCACAGATGTACTACTAAGTGTTGAAAGCACCAAGGAAAAAGGAAAGACTGAGGGAAAAAAAGCATGAATAATCAGACTTTGCAAGAGTTGGTAAAAGAAAGGTTGCTGAGAAATCAGTTGAGATTCTGCAAATAGCATATTGCACTTCAACATCTGAAAAGAAATTTGAAGTGGAGAAAAGTTGCTATAAAAACTTTTTAACAATGTAGATAAATTTTTTAGGAGGTCTGTTTGGTTTTGAGAGCAATTCTTAAAGAAAAATTCTTATTTGTAGGTCTGCTGAACTTGAAAAGTATAGTTCTGCAGAAATACTTAAATGTTGCAGCTGACAACTCTTATATATTTGTGGAAATTTGGTGTATTTTGTGGTCACTAGCTGGGATTGTGTTTAGCTCCTTGACAGAATAAATTTATTGCTGCTTATAAACCATCCACAGTGAAGGCCTCCCCTCACTGTTTGTAGTAAGACTCCGCACATATAGTAAAATGTGGTTTAAAAAAATTGTGTACGTTTTCCACAGATAGAAACTTCATGTAAAATGAAGATTTGGCAGACTGCACAACCCTGACACTGCCATCAGCGTCTTGGAGTTTTTTTCTTACTTTCTGTTAAGAAATTTGAAAATAGCTTGCCAGTGACAGGATTACATTTGTGGGTTTGTTTTGGTTTGGCTGCTTACTTAAAATTATTTGGGAGATTCAGTTTAGAATTAAATGGAAGGCTTGTGGCAGAGTTTAGCTGAGACTTTATTCCATGCCACTGTCGTTATGGAGACAGAAGCAAGCAAGAAACTCCTTGAGTTTTATGAATCCAGTAGAAATTAACCAAGTAAAACCAGAGATTCTGTCTAGGAGTTTAGTAGGTTTGTTCTACTACTACCTAAAAAGGAATGTGTGCCTTAGTGGAATGGACATGCCAAAATCAATCTTAATGTTCACACAAGGGATTAAAACTGGTAGTGTTGGTGTCTTCTACCTGGAAGTGTTGGTATCTACCTGCTGTGATGGTTTCAGTAGGCTGATTCTGATTTCTGATTTATGTCAAGGGCTTGGACCACTGCTTAGGAACAAAGGTGCTCTTATCCTGGGGTGCCTTTTAGCTGCAGCTAAGGATCTAGACTTCAGTGTCTGAATCTGTAGACAGTTTGGATGGAAATGAAAGCTAAGCTTTTTCTTTTTTTTTTTTTTAAAGGTAGTCCTGATCTCTTCTGTGAGCTCTTCTGTGGTCTTCATTATGCAATATTAACTGTTTCATATTGCACAAGGAATTATCTCAAGCACTTGATAAAAGTGGGATACCAATTTCAAAATAAACAGAAGGAAGCTATATGTGTTCTTCTTTGAGACTGAAAAGAACAGTGTATTTCATCTCAAAAAGAGCAGTACTTCAAAGCCATTCATTGTAGCATTGGTTGGTATCTCCTCAGCAAAGTTGTGATGTTGTAATGCTTTGTGGTTTGGCAGAGATCCACATCATCATAGTATGTTTCTGATACTTAATATATGCTCTAGATGGTACTACCTAATCTGTCCCCAGAATCTGACATATGCTTTTAATATAGAGAAATAATGGACTAGTGATAAAATAGTGAAGTGCAGTGCTAGTCAAAAATCTTTCAGAACTGAGGTTGTAAATTCAGGATTCTCTTCTTAATAGTAGATTAGTGCCAATCTACATGTGAATATATGTGGCATGTACTAGTAAGTCTCAGGAAACTTATTATAAATTACACAACTATAAAATACATCCTCTAAAATAGCATTTCTTTTTAGTATTTCTTTGAAAATTAAGTATCACCCAAGATTTCTTAGGCATGCTTACTTTTAATATACTATAAGAAAGTGACTTTAAGCTCTTGTGTGCTTTTAAAGTCTGAAATACCTAGCTGCAATATTTTCTTTTATTTATAGAATTCTAATTTGTATGGGCATTAACATCAGAATAAAGTTAATTCTTGGCATAGTGCTCGGGGTTGTATTTGATGCACAACACATTACTTAGGGCATATTACGTATGAATATTTATGTCATTTTGCCTGTGAATTTATATGCTTTTAATCTGTGCATCATAACAGTTGTGTGGTGTGACAGTGAAAACTTAGCTCTCACTTCTGAATCCAGGTTATTGATCTATGATGTAAACAAATTTTATTGGACTTGCAAGTTTTAGTGATTTATACTTTGCATACTTGTGTAGGTGTTTTGTTTATTTTTTTTTTTTGCAATGAACTCCAAAGTTGCAAAAAGCTTTATTAAAATATTTTAGGTGTGGGGAGTAAATCCACATTTGCTAAGTCCATATGATTCAGTGGCAATGAAGTCAGTGTGAAGTCCAACAGAAAATTAGTAACTTCCACTATCCATATTGCAGCACATAAGTGGAGTAATGTTTGACATTAATTTTCAAAGATTTTGTACAAAAAGATGCCATTCTTCATGCTGTGATTTCCAAGAAAAGGTGTTTTAGAGACCACATGTATTATTTGATGGTATTTTATCTATGGTCAGCTCTATGCAAATTCATTTCAGTCTCAAGAAAGTGGGAATGGAAGCTTTTATCTCAAAAAAAAAATGATATGCCAGCAGGTATTGCTTGTTGTCTAGACAGAAGACCAGGGTTTTTGGGTGCAATATATTAGGTCTGGTACGAAGAGAACATCTTGTTACTGAGATGTTTGACTTTGTTTTGAGGGTCTCATTTTCATAACTAATGGCAAGATAGCTAGGAGCTCTTAATAAAGAGAAACTGCAACTGGGTTTGATTTTTGTCTGCTTACTGCATCTGGGCAGTATATTTCTGGATAAATCAGGATTTCACGTAAGACTGCAAATGGATAAATTTTTTTTTCAAATTACCTATATTTGAAATTATTTGGAGGTTCAAAATAGCCACTGTTGTGGGTGACCAGTGAACGAGATTGTGATGAGGGCTCTGGTGAAAGTGACAGCAGTTATTTGCAAAACAGTTTTAATTTGCAGAGAGTCGTCTTTGAATTGTTTATTCTCATTAGGAAGGGGGAAGGTGGTGGTTTAAGGGATAGCCTGGGAAATTCCTACGGAGAGCTGCAGTGCAGATGCACAATACTTCTTGTTCCAGCATTCTCATGCAGACACTTGATGATCCCAGCATATGCAGGAGTAAGGAGTGGAAAGTTTTTAAGGGCGAAGTTTTGGTGGGGGTGGACTCCAGAAAGGCAGCTGTAACTGTCCCTGATTTAACTATGAAGACTGAAATATCTTGCTAGGAAGAGCCTGACATTGTTAAGCCGAGATTGTCTTTCAGTACAGATTCTGTGGCTTTCAATTTTATCTTGTATATTTTGCTGCTGTGAGTGTGGTGTACGTAAAAGGAAAAACCCATATTGAGGGAACTCCCTTGACTTGTTAAATGAAGTACAACCAGTCCTAAATATCTGAGTGTTCAACAATATTTATCCATGCGTAATTGTCTCTTCTTCCAGAACCCTGTGCTTTTGTCCCTCCCCTTACTCAGCACCTCCTCATTGTTCAGGGACTAGACTGGTGTCTTATCTTCGTTCAAACTTTCTTTGGAAAATAAGTCTTAATCTTTGGCCTTCCTGTGATACTAGTCTTCCTAACAAGTACTTAATAAAAATCCATTTATTTTTGGAAAGAAGGTTATTATTTATCACAATTGGTGGATGTTGTGGAAATGTAATTTCACTCAAATGTACTCTTATGCTAGATAATTGTGTGGCAGAGCTGCAGGGAATAAAGTCTTACAGTTTGAATTGGAGCAAGTCAAACAAAATTCAAACAAGATCAAGACTTTCTTGGGGTTTGTTTTTTTAAATGACATTTCATATTTTAGTCAAATTGTGTTGAAATTTCTCAAGCCAGCTCCGCTCTGGTGCATCTTCTGTGCCTGTCAGTCTTGGTTGTTCAGAGCATGACTGTACCAGCATTTCAGTTAAGCCAGCCTGCTCTGTACTGATGTGAAAGGTTTATTTCAAAAGACTTGTTGTGGACAGCGAGTTAATTAAAAACAGGCAAAACCCAATAAATTATTTATATATTGAGAGATGTTCCCAAGAACACTTGGGAGAAAGGTTGTAACTGTATTAGTTAAGGAGTTGTAAAAAGCAAGTTTTGAGGCTAATGCATATGGAGAAGATGGTTTTTAGGATTATATTAGTATTTCTTTCTACTCCTAATATTTGTGAATCATGTGGTTTTGTTGATGTGTTTTTGCTGATCTTTCAATAAAGCCTTAGTTCTGAGCTCTTGATTGTCAAATATTGACTTAAAATAGCTGTCAATTTTCATGTTTCTGCTTTTTAAATAGCATTCCCTCAGTTTAAATCTGGAACAATCTCAGGAGAAGAAAAAAATCCAGAGTAGTTTCCAGTGTTCAAGGACATAGGGATTTAGTTTTATTCTTAAATTATCTCCTTTAAATTCTGTTTTAATTTTTTTCCCAGAAAATGAAATGTAGGAAAGACAGCTTGCCCTAAGCATAAAGCACAGAATGATTATCAGTCAGTGCCTTTATCTCCAAATGTGCTGCTTGGTAAATTTCAGAGTCAGCTTTAAAAAAGCCCACAATGAACAGACAAGCACCAAAGTGAATAATTCAGAGTGCTGAGTAGTGCCAGATAAGGCAGAGTGTAGGTAAATAGTTTGCTGCTTTTAATACTTGATTCTGCTCCTGCATGTAAGTCTTGGCTTAAGTATGTGTCCTAGGTTATGAATTTTATTTATAATGAACTTGTGGTTTGGAGGTGATTTTGTTCCCCTTTATTGTTCTCTTGAGGAAAGGAAAAAAAAAGAAACTTCTTGTTTTGTCATGTAATTCTTTGCATATAGAAATGAAGACCAGAGGGAAAGAAAATTGTGTAGTTAGTGCCTCTGTCAGTACAGTTTTGAAGTTGTTTTTTCTTTGCTTTGACTAGGTGTTGTATTGCAGGAAATGGAAGATGGAGAATTATACTTCAATGAACACTGTATTTTCCTCTGTGTTTTGTATCACATCATAGTTTTTCTTGTAAAATCAGATTGTAACATGTTCCAAAAAATGTGGTCCAGTTCTTAGGAAGACCCGTAGCTGTTTGTTGTGGCAATTTAAAATTTCCTACACAAAAATCACTTATTCAAAATCCAAAAATATGGTAGTCTTATATTTTTTGTCATGTCTTTAGCTTTTGGATAAAGTCAGCAGTTGTTTTGTGGTGCTCTGTTGGAAGTTGTATTGGCTAACTCCAAAGTGCCTGTGGAGCCATTGGGAACGGGAAGAGAAGTCTTTTGAATTGCTTCAGAATTACTCTTGCTGGGTTGCTGGATAAGATGGCATTCACTTGTCAATGCAGGCATTTTGGAGTACTGGAGCAGTTGGTAGGATGGGTGGTGGTAGCAGCTGAAAGGAGTAAAAGGGAAAGACAAATAATGATTACCCAGTCATGTAGTGATAAAGGTACAGACACTGAACATATCAGTGTCAAAGCCATCAGGTTTATTTATGGACAGTCATTTGCTGTACAAGCACAATGGGCTGCAAGAATCAGTCAAGGAATTATAATGAATTTCTCTTACCATGCATAGGTTACTTGGAGTGATGAAATTCCAATAACTCATTTTTTTCTGTGTCAAATGATAACATGTTCCTGATGAAGAACACACCCCTGCTGTTCCTCTGCCCTCCAGACACAAACACATCCAAATCCATCACTTAATATTTGTAGTTTCAGTATTGCTGCTGAGTGGAGGTAGACAAGCAGTGTGTGTTACTTTTGCTGGGTGGAAAAACTGTTGAGAAGTGTCCATATAAACATTATCTCACCTTTTGGCAGATGTAAATCTTACCTTACCAAATAGAGGCTTTAAAGCAGTAAAGCTTCAGGCACATGATTCAGTTGCCTAAACATGGCAAGCAGTGCCAGTGTGCACATGCCAGCGTGCTCAGGATGGCCAGAAAGGGCAGGCAGCAATGACACGTGAGCTACAGGAGACCAGTGCCCTGCAGGAGATGCAGCTGCTCTGTGCAAAGGGAATATTTCACAACACCTGGAAATAACACTACGTGTATATATTTAGGTAATTCTCTTGAGCTACTGGGGCTTTGTAAAACCTTGTTTCCAATCCTTTCCTGCTGGTTTTTGGTAGGTTGGCTTTTCCTAGCTTAAATTCATTAAGTAGTATTTCAAAATCATTAAATGGTTCAATTTGTAATCACGGTTCTACCGGCTTTGTTACTTCCTACAGAAAACTCTTGCATCTACAGATGTGAACACTGCAAGAGAAAGAAAATTTTCTGGGATTCAAAATGCATTGCTGCCATTTGAGTGTAGCTAATCTTCTCCTAACTGCAACTATGTGGAAACAGTGTGCAGCTGCTTGAGGTGGTGAAGTGTGGTAGCAGATCTCTGCTAAGCGTGATTGTGGCTAAGCTGTTGCACGTGGCCTGTTAAAAAGAAGAAAATGGAATTTTATACACATTATCACAGTAAATTTAGAAGTAATTTAGGTTATCAAACAAATGAAAATTAGGTTAGTTTAATTTGGGGTAATTCTGAAAAAATTTAAAGAGCATTATCCATTCTTATTGTAATATATTGAATAAAATTGGCCTTGAGTGGTCTGTTCTAAGAATCACAGCAGGAATGTGGTGTGTTTTTGCTTAGGTGTGTAATCACACCTGTGGAGAAGGAGAGAAAGAGCACTATTGCCTATACCAATGCCACATTTCTTTTAATAACCCAACTTTTTATAATGGGACCTTGCAAAGAAAGTCAGATATGGATTGGTTTGTGGGTTTTATATTAGATTAAAAGAAAGAGGCTTACTACGTGAAGCTTGACAGGTCTCTCTTGACATTTGGCCTGAAATGTTTGCAAGATATTTCATATCTTCAGAGCAGAAATGAATATGAGTGGGTTGAAAAATTATGCTTACATAATTAAATGATGAGGATTCTTTGGCATTATGTAAGATATAAATGCAGGGAAGCTTGTTATCTTTGCCCTAGCAATTCAATACAATTTCTCCAGTTGGAATACTGGAGTAAATTCCTCACTTACATTTTGATGAATATATTTTCTATTTATATTTTGGAGCACAGCTTTTGATACTTGTGTACTCTGAAAGAGTGATTTAGAGATTGGGTGAAGTCTTTCTGGTGTATTTCATATTACCTTTTCCATCTGGATATAAGTTTTGAAACATAAGTTCTGTGTGTGTGATGATTATGTTTTGCTTTTGTTGTTGCTGGTTATAGTTTGGTTTTTTTAAGGTGAGGTGAAAATCTAATGGCCACAAATGAAACCTTTCCAGCATAAATTGTCATGAAAGTTACTTTGCTTATACACTTCTTCATGTTTTGAGAAATTTCATCTTTACATGGTAACTGTGTAAATAGATATATATCCAAATATAGTCTTCATTCCTTTGACAAAAATAAACTTTACAGTTTTGTTTGTGGTAGGCTTCTTTGGTATGGCCAGATTCCATTACTAAGAGGTCAACGAAAAATTGACAAAGAATTGGTAGATCAGGAATCCTGGAAATAATACTTGACCTGAAGAGTCGGATTTTTAAAAAATAATTTTAAATTAGAAAGGAGCAAAGAACTATCAGCCCACAAGTATATTTGGTCAACTCCTTCCCTTTCCTGTTGTGGATACATGGGCTGTTACTCATACAGCCTCTGTTTGAGGATGAGTTTATCATAATTGTTGAATGCAGGCAGATTTGTTTAAATTACTTTTTTATTGTTCAAACTAAGCTGAAAATGATCTGTAAGATAAAGCTGTGACATAGTTCTGTATTTCCATGCTTTGAAAATAATTATATTGCCAAATCTCTACACATGAATGTCTATATTTAATTTGTTCACTTCTCTTTGAAGATTGATGATGAATAAATAATTTTATGTTTAAGAATTACATGTCTGTTAATAGAATGTGCACAGTATTTTATTAGGTGTTAACTTTTAGGGTTTAATTTTAATGTAAAGAGAATGTTTCACCCAATGTAGTGTATTGGAGAGGTCAGCCTACATAATTGATGTGGGCTCTGGAGGATGTAGCTTGCACATTTGTAACATCAGCACGCTACATCTTTAGGGAGAATTGACTGCCCAACCTGTAGTGATAGATATTTGAATTTTGGAAGCTTGATAATTACAGAATCCTTGACTACATTAAGTTGAGAAAGATCTGTAAGATAAATCCAGCTGTTAACCCAGCACTGCCAAGTCCTCCACTAAACCATGTCCCCAGGCACCACATCTACACATCTTTTAAACACCTCCAGGGATGGTGACTCCACCACTTCTCTGGGCAGCCTGTTCCAGTGCTCGACAACCCTTTCAGTGAAGAATTTTTTCCTGAAATCTGATCTAAGCCTCCCCTAGTATGTATTCACATTTCTTTTTCAAGGATGGTCAAGTCGCTGTAAATGAGCAAATGTATTGCTTAGACATGTAAAAATAGAGGTTTTAAACATTAGAATAAAGAATTGCAGTTAAGTAGTTATGTTCTGTGTTTTGCTTTCCTTTTAAATTGATGAAATATGGGACTGTGCTACTTCAGGTTGAGCCCAAACTGAGTTTATTTTTTGTGATGTTAAATTTGCTGGTTAAGAGTTCCCAGAATTGACAGATGTTTATTTGCAAGTTTAAGAAAAATACCTAATTTAAACCAATGTTTTTCTGAGAGGAAACGTTCATTTTTTTTCCTGCAGTGAAAGGTTAAGACTTTGATTTATGAAGGAATAGAAGGGAATTATCTTTGTTATTTATAAAAAACAAATCTCTTTCCCCCTGAAATCCTGTGATATAAAACAAAGGTAACAGCATTACTCTTTTCTCTGTGAAAATTGCATCTGATTGCATGGCATTACATTCCAGAACATCTGTGTAGAAGACAACTTGGTCGCTATATGAACGAGGGGAAAATTTTAATTGTTTGTATTTTTTTTTTTTAAGCAATATAATATTTAGGTACAAAAAAGTCTCCCTAAAACTGCTTACTTTTGTGACCACAGATTTTTTTCTCAGATAACAGAAATGTGGAATATGATATAATCTATATACTCACATGCACTCCAGTAAGTGCTTAGTTTTGTTTCGTCTGAGAATTATTCTAAGGGTGTTTAAATATTATATCTCAATTATGTTAAAAATAATATTTGGAGACTGAAGCAAAGACCAATTTCATAACCTGTGTCACCATCTGTTAAATACACCAGAAGCTTATTTTTTTTTTGGATGGGTTTAGCCAGCTGTCCATTTTATACTGTTGCCTGGTTGGAGGCGTGCATTTAAGAATAACACAGTAGGCTTTCTGTGAGTTGACAAAAAGCTTTTTTATTTTGATCTAAAACTCCACGAGCTTGTCTGACACTTCCTTATATTTAGTCTCTGGCTGAGGAATGTATTTGAACCCTTTCCCCTGTTGCACTCCTGTGGTTTGTGCTTTTGCCTTCTCCCCTGAGGTCTGAGCTGCCCCACAGGACGAGCCATGTGCCTTTGCAGCAGCCCCTGTGTGAGGCGTGTGCCTTCTTTGCTCGCAGCAACCAAAGTCCACTCTAATCCTATTGACATCCAGCCCACGTGGCATTCACTTAATCTGCCGGCCGCTCTCCTTGCTTTATCTGACCCTGTGAGATGATACAGCTTTTTGTAACTTTATTTTCTTTTACATGCATGTCTTGAGATGGTCATTTAGACCAGTGGAGTTTGCTGAAATAGTTCTCGGCTTTTGAGTGTTGTCTTCGTGATAAAATAAATCTCTTCTGTGATGGTGTCAGGGTGACCTGGCAGATTTTAGTGTGATCTTGTTTGTGTGCTTGATTATAATTTATATAAGGGATGATGAGACAAGGAAAGAAGTTGGTATTTATAAAAGCCTGGAAAGGAGGTTATTGCGGGTCAGGTAATCCTTCTATTCTTCTGCTCAGTGTGCACCAAAACAACCTGTATTCAGGAAAAAAATAATGAATTGCAGAAAATGGTTCAGAATTAGAAACCAGCTCTTTGCTGACTGCAATTTAAAACTTAGTTTTGGAAGTTAATTTTCTGACTCCTACAGGAATTTTGCCTCTTTAAAATTGCAGAATAATGCCTCAGTAAAATTGAGCAGAAGTCAGTTGAAGAAGCTACCTGAGGCAATGCACTGTATTTTCTGATTTAGATTTCCCTGGGATACATTGTGCACTGTGTCTGATCGCTCAGAGTGGCAAAGCTCCTTTCATTGGCTCACTGTTTAGTGAGGATGAGACTGCTGCACTGGGAAAGACAGAGGTCCTCGTTGGTTTATTCTTCATCACTGTGTTAGCTAGACATGTTTGCACCACTTAAAAGCGTGAAACCTCTCAATTCAATGTTGTGTGTGAATAACCCAGTATTGCCCTGTCCAGCTTCATTTTCTGATCTTCCTGGAACAGCAGCACTGTTCGAGTACAGCTTGATGGAGTAGCATTTTGCTGTTTCTCCAAAGTGTAGATCTGCATGTGAAATGGAAACAAGAATTTGTTGCTATTGTATGAAGAACATCTGGGCTATGGTATCAAGATACTTGAAATGTTTCTCTTTTATGCGTAGGTGAGTTGCATAAACTGAACTTGAGAATTAATTGCATCCAGTCTCTACTGTTTGTACATGGTTTACTTTGGCTTAACTTCATTGGCCCAGCTCATCAGAGGCTTATTCTAGGAAGATCAAGGACCTCAAGTCTATGCTTTTAAAATCTCCTTTGCCCCATCCCTTGTCTTCAAAATCTCACTGGAAGCTTTGTAGCTAAAACGAGACTATATAAGATGATTGCAAGACAGCCCATTTATCTGTGCTCCTGGACAGCCAAACCAGGTACCTCTGGAGATCATCTAGTCCAACCCTCCAGCTAAAGCAGGGTCACCTAGTGCAGGTTATACAGGAACACATCCAGGTGGGTTTTGAACTTCTCCACATGAACCAGTAGACAAAAGTGTGCTGTGAGCTCTGTTTCCCCCTCTGCCTTCCCATCTGGTCGTTATGTCTATACATGATTAACCATGTAATACTCGCCCTCCACTGGCCATGTTTCCACCATGTCCTTATAGTAGGATTTAATCAGTGGTTCTATTGCTCCAAGAGGAATTAGCCACTGAGTGATTTGAGGGAACAGTAATCTACCAGAAATTCTCCCCAAGCTTTTCCATATGTCCATCTTTAACCCACTCATCTGATGATAGTAGGTCACTAAATCTGACCCCAGCAAAGGGGAGAGAGTGGGAGCATCCCCTGTGTTCACACAAGTCAGAGGTAACAGAAAATGCACACCCGTAATGAAAAGACCAGCGAGCTGAGTGGTAGAGATTTGAGCCTGCTTACATTTATGTAACCACCACTGTTCTGAGACAATGCCAATCTCCAAGTGGGATCATAGCAGTGAACATAGCTTAAAGGATTAGTCGCTTGTCAGGCAAAACAGAAGCACTCTTCTCATTTTTTTTATGTAGTGAACTGAATATGTTAATAGTGAAAGGCACATGAATACCTAAATAGTCTTCATTTTAGGTAGTTACTGCTATTGTAGACTTCTGATGGAATTGAATAACTAAGAAGATAATTTAGGAAATAAATTTCTATCATTTTAATACCTTTTTGATACAATATTTACTTACTCATATTCCTGGTGCCATATTTATCAGACATTAATCTCCCAACAGGTTCTCTTTTGGGAGAGGGGGAGGAAGTAAGTCAGAGAAACAGTGAGGAATCTGTAGCAATAAAAGTCTTTTGGTCTGAGAGAGGACATGAGTTTTAATAAAACTGTAATGTGCATATGTGTAGGAGGCATTGGGGGTGTTCATCTATTCCTGTAAGATGTTCTTTTTTTTTGTTTTTTTGGCCTTCAGCTATCAGTTATAGTAGTGAAGTAATAGTATAAAATGTTATGGCAGAATGAAGTATTTTTTTTTCTTTTTAACTCTTGGAGTCTCATAGAAAATTTATAAGTCAAACTTTGCTATGCAGAGATATAATTCTAAACCCATAATAAATATTTTTTCCAGAACTTACTAACTGGGCTAAAATCTGTTGGTGAGGCTGCCAAACATGAACTTTAAAGCTCTATTTAGTCTACCAATGCTTTGATATATGCAATGTGTTTAATACAAATGATAAATAAAAGTAAGAAAATCCCTATTTATACATCATTGAGTCTTACAATCAGAAGGGACCTCTGAAGGTGCATAACCCAAAGCAGAGCTTGCTGTGGCTCAGAGCAGGGCTGACCTCACACTGAGATCATGGTTGAGCCCTGTGCATTTGAGTTCTGGCTGTGCCCAAAGACGCTGATTCTGCTGCCTCTTAGGGCCAGAACTCAACCTGCCTTCACCGGGAAGGTTGAATCTGCACAAGCAATGGGAATTTCCCTCGCTGCAGCTTGCCACCATCAAGATGGAAAAAATGCTCTTGGTACTTTAGCTCTTGGAAACCAAACTGCATCAGAATTCTTTGTAAACTCCATGGGATTGTTTTGGCATCTGTAGCAGATAGGAAGTTTGCCTTCACGTAGAAGCCTGAAGAGATACCTCCAAAGTCCTGACTTTCAGCAGTCCTGACTTAATTTCTCTTAAATGTTTGCCCTCATCTATAGATGGAATGGTTGTGATTGTATAAATTTATATTGAAAATCAGGCTTACCTGAAATACTAACCAAAAAGGCCATCTTAGTTACTTGGGTGGAAGTAGAAAAGAGAAAGTAAATTTAGTTTTTTGGGTTAAGAGTGACTTAAAAATAGCAAGACACTTCAACTGAAACAAGATAGCTAAATAGGAACAAAGAAAAGAATTCTTCCCAAATGCTAAACAGGCTATTGTGCGTGTGAAGCTTTGGAGAGGAGCAGTTGATCAGATTTTTCTAAGGCAAAAAATAATAAACAAGGAAAGGTTTATTATCTTTTTGCTGTTTGTAACAGGAAAAAGTGCTTTAAAAGTGTGCGCACAATATTATGTTTCCCCATCCAACTTTCTGGATCAGAAGTTAACCTTTTGTTTCTTGCATGTATAGTAACCTGTATTTTGTTCACTTATATATTTCTTTCAATGTGTTGGGGGATTTTGTTTTAAACTTTATTTTAAGCATTCAGGCTACTGAAAGAAACAAACAGAAAAAGGGGAAAAAGAAACCAGCAAATACCTTATTTAATCCAAATGGTGTCAGTGATTCTGAAAGATGTGGAAGTTGTGTTTTAAGTTGGTTTCTGAAATGCTTTATTGCATGTGTTTCACAAATTTTTGAAAACAGATATTGCAAGACAAGTTGTCATCTCTGAAATATGCATCCTGGTGGAATTTGGTACTAATTACTGGAAAAGAGGGAGCAGAATATTGCTCTTTGCTTTTGTTATCAGCTAAGGAAATGGGCCTCAGTTAGATCTTGTCCCTGTCTGGTCAAACACGTGATATGTGTTTCACTGTCCTGTGCTTCACTTGAATGTCCACGCTGTCGCTGTACCTTGCTATTTGTGCATAACAAACTTTTTCATTTGAGTGTCTGTACCCCTGGCTTTATTTCTGAAAAGCCCTTCAGTTTTCTGAAGTGATAAAACACAACAGTTTAGTCCTGCAGGGCCTCTGGAACCCGTGCCCCTCAGGACAATGTCACATTGGATGTACAATACCTTCATCTGAGTGCTATCAAGCAGTGCCACCCTTGCAGCAGGTTGTGTAGTGCTTTAGGTGGTGTGATCATGTGTTGGGTAGTGTTTTTCACTCTGAGACTGCTCGTGTGTGTCTGTGTTGCTCTCTCGTTCCAATGCCAAGTGTGAACAGGCCATGACTCAGTGAAGAAAAGCGTGCTTAGTGTGTTTGCCTATCGAGGGAATGCAAGTGACTGCTCATACCCCATGATTGTTTTGATCCTTTCAGATATAGGCAAAAAAAAATCCACACCTGTGACTCAAAGGAGGAATTTCAATACTGGAAATGAAATTATGACCTAAGAAAATGGCCTAAGCATGCCGAAATCTTTGTAAAGGGTTTGGGTTATATTCTAGGAAACTGATGTGTCTGAATATCTTAATTTTAATAAAAATGACACTATAGGATTCTCCCCCTGCCTCCAGATTTAGGCCATGAAGAAAAAAGTTCATGTTGTTTTAATGAATTAAAAAATAACCTTTTCATAGTCATGGTAGTTAGAGGAAGAAAGAATAAAAAAGCGCAAAAAATACCTTCAACTCCTAAATTACTTTCTGGACAGATATTTATTCCCTGCAATATGTTTGTCTTTCTAAAGAGATCCAAGGATTGGTATATTAAATGCGCATTTAATTCTCAGTGCCAAGGGAGGATTATGAATAAAATGTAAAGAATTTATAAGTAGGTTTATATATTAACAATTAAAAATATTCTGATAAGGGATGCCTTTCTTCCCTGGACCTTTTCCTGACCTGAAAGTCCTGACAATCCCTGGTATGGTTGTGGGGAAAACTGTGTTAATTGAGGTATTCTGTAGACAGCCATATGGTAGGAGAAGAAACAGAAGGATTTTTTTTTTTTAATTAGATAATGGTGGAGATCCTGTAGACTGCAGCATCCTACAGTGCCAGCTGGAAACTGTACCATGCCCCTTGCCAAACTCCTGAAACTTCCTAGTCTGAGCTTTTATTATCAGGGCTTCTTACAGATTCCAGTTCCTCTAAGCACAGAGATAGTCCATCCCAGAACTGGGGAAAATGAATAGAAGAGCCTGTAGACCAGTTGGTTAAACAGGGAACTCATGGTTAAACAGGGAACTCATGGCTGGATCATTAAACTTCAGAGGTCATGCCTAATGGTTGGTTTCCAACCTGCAGGTTGGGTACAGGCAGACCTGCAGGGCTCTGTTAGACCAGATTATTTAATATCTTTTATCAGTGACCTGGAAGAGGAGGCACTCCTGCCCTGTGAACCCTTGTGAGTACCAAACTGCAGGTGCAGTTGATCTGCTTGAGGGCAGGGCTGCCATGCAGAGGGACCCAGTCAGCCAAGGGAACTTCAGAAAATTCAGCAAGAACAGATGTCTTGCATCTGGGGTGGACTAACCTCCAGGAGTGATGCACGTCGGGGACTGGCTGTCTGGGAGTCAGACGTGAGCTGCCACGGCGTCCTGGCAGGAGTGAAGGCTGACAGCACCGCGGTGATACCAGCAGGAGCATAAACCAAGGAATCAGGGGAAGTGAATGTTCACTGTTGCTTGGCACCCAGCAGACTGTATCAGGAATACAGTGGCCAGCCTTGAACATTGTTTCCTGTAGGGCACTGAAAGAGGAAATGTGGCCATCAGCTGCAGCATATTCAGCAGAGACCACTGAGGTGGAGCACTTCTGTGAGGAGAGGATGGGGAAAGGACTTCTTCAGCCTGGAGAAAAGCTGGCTTGTGGACACCTTCCATCAGCCTCCTTGTATCTGCAAGGAGGTTGTCTAAAAGCTGAAGCCAGGCGCTTTATTAAATTGAAAGGGTGAGAGAAGGAATGACAGCGGTCATAAATGGGAAAAAAAAAAGGTTTTGAATTAGGGGATGGGGTGGGGGAATATATTATGTTTTTTTTTTACTTTTGCATTCATCTATATAATTTTATTTGACTCATTCATGAGCTTGCTTCAAGTCCTTAGTGTTCAGGTTTACTTTGAAACTATTTTTACTTAAATCTAGGTTTAGATAAAATGTAACCCCCCCACACCATATTTGTAATATTTCAAATAGAAAACATAAATGATGTAAAGAACACAACTACAGAAATGGAAAAGAGAGTTACAGTTAACTGATCTACATTAAAATTGAATCTGGAATACCTCCCTCTTGTATCCAGATGGTTTGCCATATTTTATTTCTCAAAACCCACCCTGACAGGAATACTGTCTTTTTGTTTTGTGTTCCCTGTGTAGTTGCTTCTCCTGGAGCCCCTTCAATTTTTTTTTATTTTTGTAATTAATTTTTATAATCTCTGGCTTTTAAGTCCAGAAAGGCTGTGAACCTATTTAGTCACTTCCTTGAAACATCTTAATATATACTTCAGACAATGTCTTCTGTTGTGTTAATGCAAGTACTGTATTACTTTCCTGAAGATGGAATTGCAGTTTTATCTGGTGTAATTTGCAGTTGTTTTTATCCTGCTAGGAACAACTCTAAAAGGCTCAAAACTTCTTGTTCTAACTTGTGTGCCAGTCTAGTGCCTGTAAATCCTTGGGAGAAATGTCATCTTCAACTACATCATATATCTGTGTCCAATATTAATTAAATAATATGCTTGTTACTAACATCTAAATGAGATGTATGTATATATCTCACTATCGGCAATAAATTACAGCCTTGAGGTTATAGTAGATTTGAAGAAGTATCCCCTCAGGGATAGTGTAACATTCTTTTTTTTTTCTGCAGTGTCTTTATTGCTTCAGATGGCTCAAACTCTTTCACTCCAGGCTTTGTTGTAGAGGTTTCAAAACACTCTGTCCTTAGTACTTTGCTCAGTTGTGTTTGTGTACCCATCTTTGCTCTGTCTCTCCTTGCTACGACTTTCCCAAGCACTTCCTTGTTCACAGAGAACCATCTGCAGCCAGGTTGTGTGAAAGCCTCTAGTCCAGGCTTGTCTTTTGGTCTAGCTAAAATCTCTGCCCCTCTGATGCATCTTTTATTAGCTTGAGCCTAAAGCTGTTCACTTTACCTCTGTTCTGGTTACATGAGCAGTATCAGCTTTTGGATCATTGCTTGGGCCTGTAATCTGGGTGACATTTTTGAACGGGTGTGATTGAAAGGCCTTAATAAGATCTTCATATAAAGCTTCTAGATTCTTCTTTCATAGCAGCTCTAAGTAATTTACATTTTCTTGTCCCTACAGCTCATACTATCAAGGTTTTCCTCTTTTCCTCTTTTTTTACCTTTTCAGTTGCTGTATTCTTTTCTCTGACTCATTTTATAAGCTTTCAGAATGATCTGCAAAGATAATACACGTAATGTTTGCATTCTTAATATGTCCGTTCACTGTCTCTTTCTTCCCTAGTTCATGAAAAATAGATTGCTTATCTTTGTAATATACACTTGTGTTTGCTGCTGGATTGTTTGTCTCTCACTGGCAGCTGCACGTGCACTTAATGATCCAGCGAGTACATCTTGACCTTTATCCCATCCTGCTCATTCTGTTCAGAAAGAGTATTGTGTATGTCTATTACAACACTAATATTTTCCATCTTTTTTACCCCTTGAATACCACTTGAAAATTTCTGCGAGGATTTTGACAACACACAGGTGTTATTCTAAGACCACTGAGCATAATAATAGTCAGCAGTGCTGTATTTGTAGTTTGTCTGCAGGGATTTTGTATTTTCTTGTCAACCTTGAGTTATAAGGGACAGCTTGTTTATTCTGGTAACAGTTAAGTGTGCTAGACTTGGATTTCTAGGCAATATTGTCATACAGATAAGTAAGGAAAAGGTGGATAGTGTCTGTCCACATTTATAAGGGGCAAATATTTAAGGCAAACTGAAAATTTTAAAATTTTAAGGGAGTCCTGGCCAGCAGCTGCTCCCAGCAGTCAGAGAAATGGGACAGTAGTAGTAAATACAAGTAGGAAAGAGTCTGAAGGCGAAATACAAGCTTGCTTTGGATTATGCTGAGACTGAGCTACCTGCAGATGAAATGATTCGTCACATATGCAAAAGACTAAATTGAGGAAAAGTGCTTCAATGTATAGTGTCAAATAAATGTATGAACACAAATGTGTCACCTTAGACTAGGTGCAGATAGTGAGAAAACATTGCTGGAAGGGGCAAAAGTTAGGAAAAATAAGAAAATTGATAGGAAGCTGAAGTATTGTAAGAGGTAGAGAGAGCAAAGAACATCCAGGATCACAGCAGATGACTAGGGATTAAACAGTCATCAGAGAGGTTTCTTGCTGGTTTTGTTCACCTTCTGGGAGTAAATTGGTTTTTGGCTTCTTGACAAGTTCCAGTCAAACAGGAAAAGGTGATGTAATACATGTTTTCTAGTGATTTTTTTTCCATGAGTAGCAAGAACTCACCCACCTAGAGAAAGTAAAGTTAATTGTATAGGATGATTCCTGAGGAAAGCTGAATATGATATGTAATGCTTATAGAAAGATTTACTCAGTGTTACTTACCTTTATTGTTGTGGGTGCTTGGTCTCTTGAATAATATTTACTTCTTCATCTAGTTGCATCTAGTTCACTGTGAGCTAGGAAATAAACCTAAGCTACAGACAGCAATGTGAGCCAATGAATTAATTACCAGAAAGCTGTCAGCTAAAATGACATCTGCAAAGGATGACTTGTTGCAAAGCTTCCCTTTAAAATGTAACTCTTTCAGGAAAGACTAAATGTTGTCTTCAGATACAGTTTCCAAGATAACTGTAAATAGGTTCATTTTCTGTGCTTGATTTAGGAGGTAGCTGTGTTAGATAATCATAAACATTAAGGGGTTGGAATGGGCATTAAACATGACCCAGTCCCAGCACCCCTGTCATGGGCAGGGACACCGCTCACCAGAACAGGCTGCTCGAGGCCTTATCCAGCCTGGCCTTGAACACTGCCAGGGTTGGGGCATCCACAGCTTCTCTGGCAACCTGTTCCAGTGTCTCACTGCCCTCACAGTGAAAATTTCCATCTTAAGTTTCCCCTCTTTCCGTTTGCATCCACAACTCCTTGTCCTATCAGTTCATGTCCCTCTGCAGCTTCCCTGCAGGCCCCTTCAGGTACTGGAAGGTTACTGGGAGGTCTCTACACAACCTCTTCTCCAGGCAGACCAGCCCCAACTTTCCTAGCCTACCTTCATAAGGGAGGTGCTCCAGGCTTCTTATCAACTTCGTGGCTCTCCTCTGGATGTGCTCCAACAGCTCTGTGTCCCTCTGTTGGGGACACCAGAACTGTGGGCATGTTCCATGTGGGGTCTCACAAGAGCAGAGTAGAGCTCATGGTACATCACTCAAACATTACCACTGGACCTTTAGGTTCCTTTCCATTTGTATTAATACAGTTGTTTCAAACTTTAATTTAAATTTTAAATATTGTTTTTAAAAAAATGAGTGGGAATGCTTCTCCTTTTTCCTTGTTTCTTCCTTTTTCAGAAGCAGTAACTTCATTCCAGCCCTCCTTTTAGACATATGGTGCAAAAGCTATCTTAAGTGAAAACTAGTGTAGAAAATCTCTGTGACACAGATTTAGATCTCAGAATATTAAGTGTGATGAGTGAAGAAGGTTTCAATGGAAAATCTCAGTCAGTGTTAACTATCTCTTTGCTGCCAACATTGTACATGTTAGTAATGCAGTGAATGCGGGCCTGTTTTTCTCTAAAAATGTTTTTCTCCAAGACTGGAGTCAATGTACAACCTGCAGTTTTATTCAACAAAAGTGTAATTGTGTTATTTCTGAAGCAATTAAAATAATTGTGGCCATTTAAAAACCTAAACAACTCTAACCCTTTATTTTACATAGAAATATCTAATCTCTTAAAATGTATGTATATTTAGGCTTTGCAAGCACTTAATGCTTTTTTGGAAAAGGAAACAATCAGTGTTATTTCAAGAAATTAAATATTTATTCTGTGTTTTGTACTGCTTTCATACTTGAACCGTGTGCAAAGGGGAAACATTTTGGTTAGTCACAAAGTTTCTGTGCTAGAGCATACCTTTTTAAGTGTCACAAAAAAATAAAAAAAGAAAAAGAATCTACTTTAAAAATATACTGAAGTTCTTGAAGTACTGTTGGAATAACTACAAATTGTTCCCTTACTAAGCACTCTGCATCAGAAATCATAAGGTCTTTAAAATGTGTTAATTTTGGAAGCTGATGGTTCAGTTCCCTTCTCTTCACATTGAACTGCTGCCTCTGGAAGACTGGTAAAAAAGATATGTTGTTCTTTCTCTTAAGCTCCAAAGCATGTACTGAGGATGGTAGTTTTACACCCCTTTCCAGGGACTTCATGTCTGACTAAAACTACTCAAAGTGTGCACAGGAACGGCACAGTTTTCAAAATGGACATGGAAACCTTTCTCAGTTTGAGGCTTATACCTTTGGCCTATTGTCATGAACATACCATTCCAACTGTTAATCTTGCTGGTTTGCCCATAGGATAATTTTCCCCCATATGTATTTCCTAGTGTTTCTGTCTGCACTCGTTTATGTGCAGGAGACAAATCATATGACAGCCTGTGTGTGGTTTTGGAGAGACAGAAGGGAGTGGAAGGGGGTCCATTTAGCAGCTTGTCATCTTTAATATTTCTGTTTGGTTTTCTTCTTAATGCTTTTCTACAGAGCAGAAACAGCTCTGTAGGAGAATCTGTCTGGCTTCTGCCCATTGTTAGGAGGCAGCAGAAGCTGCAGCCTGGGGAGCTGCAAGTCAAACTTCAGGTCACTCCCACCTACAAGCACATGGAAATGATGCAGAGGTCTCACTTGTAACTTCTCCTGTTGAATCAGTGTCAGTTGGACACTCAGCATCCATTCAGAGCTTAGTTTGTTGAGAGAGGGGAAAAATAATAATTAAGAGTCATAATGACTTTGTCTCTTGTGGTTTTAATATCAGTTACACTTCCTTCCTTGATGAAACAAACAGTATAATAACAAGGAAGTATTACTTATCGTTGTATATTCCTTTGGAAAGTTTGGAAGTCTTTAACTGATGAGTGTCTGTGAATGTAGCTTGTGAAACAGAGGAGGGTGAAATACTATTTTGATTTATGTCTCTATAGTAATTTAGCTTATTGCAAGTGCCTTCCCTCTGTGCAAGTCCTCTCTGTTACCAAAACACAAAAGAATTAATTAGTAGGCAAGAAACATTTGTGTTTATGTTGCAGTTTGCAGAGTTCTTAAGAAATGTGTTTTCTCTTTATGTATGTGCATGTGATTTTTGTAATGATTATCAGTATTTAAAGAAAGATCAAAGTTAATATTTTTTCAAACCTCCCAGTGTGCACTTCAGTGCACTTGTATTTGACTTCAACTTTATCTATTCATGGAAATACCATATTATGAATTATGTTTACTATTAAACATTAACTGAGAAAATAGAGTCTGAGAAGCTGTGAATTGTTATTAACCCTTAAATTCAAAGAGAAGTGAGAAGTTCACGTACATGCAAGGGTAAAAATGCTGTTTTGGGGGTGAAAGGTTACTTTTTCTTGATTGAATATAACATCTAAAAATAGACCAAAATTGGGTATGCCACTTCCTTTTTGGGCATGGAAAACATACTTTATCCCCCTTTTGAGGTAAGAAAAGGATGGGAAAACGCTGTAAGAGTTAATAACCATATAAGTTGTCTTTGGACATACGTGGGAGATTAATGGTCAGATTTCAAGAACACAGAGGATGTGCAAAGTTAAGTATTCAGTGGAATTTACTGGTTTGTTTTAATGAGACAAAATATGTAATTTAGTAAAAATCATTATGAAAACGATTGTCTTGATTTACGTCAAACAGGGCTATTAATTTTCAAGAGCCAGAACCAGTCATTGAAGGCAGGAAAACATTCTTCAGTAATAGCACTGTGGAAATGAGACTCTCCATAAAAATTTTACTCCTTTCTCTGAAATATCCAGAATAGGTTTGTGATAAAACAAGGCTCCATCAGCAAGTTAATAGGTAGAATTAATACTGAGAAGTAATATTATAATTAATAATTGTGGAAATGCTTGCTAGTATGTAGACTTTACTGTTGTTTATTTTGCAGCGTTTTTAATGGAGAAAGATAGGGCCTTCTGTAAAAGTGCTAATAATATTGAGTTGCAAAGGAATATATCAGAAGTTTAAGGGAAGTTTAAACTTGTGACCTGACAAACATTCTAGAATGTAGGATTGAAATACTGGCTCAATCTTCTTTTATCTTTCTGAAAGTACAAATTATTAATATTGTACATACTATTAATATCTCACTACTAGTGAAACTGAATTTTATGGGTAGTTTATCTTAATTTTTCATAGTGACATTGCATGTGAGTTATTTTTCTTACCATGCAACCAGATTGACTCAGGATATGTATAATGCTTAGAAAACTAGTGGGTTTTAACAACACTAGTCACTTTTTGTTACTTAATCTATTTTCTTGCGTGCACTTCTGTTTGTTCAGTGTTTAGAAGTTTCAGATCACATCCTTATGGAGACTCATGTTTAATGAAGACTTATTCTTGTTTCCATACATAATGTGTTGAAATTGGTCCTGTTTTGTTAATCTTTTGTATTTCCTGGTATAATGAATATAAATGTGTGTAATGTAAGTAATATTCCATTTATTAATGTAAGGATTTTAGTTTATTATGGAGGAAGTAAATTTTCTTCCCATTTAAAGAAGGGAGGATGGATTATGGAGAACAGGTGTGCTCTCAGTTCCAGAGTGTGGATGGGTACCAGGCTGCAAGGTCTATGCTGTGTAACACAGAGCAATCACAGGACCTTTCCTATGTTGTTTGGAGATGACACCAAGGCTTTTGAGATTTGGCTGTTAGCAGGTAATCATGATAATGGTCTCTTCTTCAGAGAGCAGATAGTACCCTGCTGACTTTACTGACGCACTTGGGGAGGAAGGTGAATATGATCAGCTGATTCAGTACTTGCATAAAAAGCTAATTAAACTTTTTAATCCTGCCTTTGAGGCATGTATTGGAAAGGTCCAAAATACCATGGGTTTTGAAGAGAGGAGTTTTGCTTATGGGCTGTTACAATTCTCTGTGCTGCAGTTATTAAAATGTGAAACACTTTTGCCAGGATGGAATATAAATTTTGATACTTTATTAAAAGTTTCTTGATATTTGCCTCAGAAGTACTTTGGCCAAGCTTTTATTTGGGACGTATCATATTAGGTATATTTAACTGCTCTTTCTTGGAACCATTTGCCACTCAGAAGTCTCAATTGATTATTACCTTGGTTTTACTTATTTTTAATTGCTTGGCCATGAATATTTGTGGCCAATTACTTTTCATGGCTTAAAGCCTCATAGGCTTCATGTAGCTTTATAAAGTTTGTAGCTGGTGGCCATCAGTCCTGTCCCATGCTGTGATCATCACCACTGTTCTTGGTTTTTGTCCTTTTGTTGCTGTTCTGTTCCCCTTGCTGATGTTATTCTGATGTTCTTTGCAGTCTGAAATTAAGTTAGGTTTGGGGTTTTGTGAGGTTTTTGTTTGCCGTTATTTTCTGTTTGTGTTTTGCTTTGGATTTGTTTGTTTGGTTTTTTCCAGGGAGACAGTTTCCAGGTTCTACAAGTTTTTGTAGCTGTCATCTTGTTCCACTTCTACATTTCCTTCGTTCTTCCTCTCTGTGATGCCTTGTCTAGTTGCTTTATAGTGGTTTCAAGCTTTACTGAAAAATCTTGAATTAAAAAAAAAAACGTTTTTGAGCATCACTTACCATACTGATTAAAACAGAACTGAACTGTCCTGCATGGTACTCACCTGTCAGAAAGCTGACACAGTAACAAGTGTGTTCCCAAGATGACAAGATTGAATGTTTGTGTAATGTGGTGATGTTTAGATCCTAGACAGCATCCGACAGTGTATGCTTGCATATCCAGCTTCTCAGATCCTTGATTTGTTGTGTAAATACTGCATAGTGTTCGTATAACACTTATTTGGAATGATCTGATGGGCTGTTTGTTGCAAGCCTTGCTTGTTGAAGTAATCAATGCCATAGTTACATGCCCATGAGAATTCTTTACGCTTGCTGGAAAGTAATTTCTGAATGAGAATGGGAATGTGAAAAGCAGATGATGCCATGGCTGTGTCTGGCACCAGAGGGACAGTATTACTTGTCGCAGGTTGATGCTGATTGACTCTGCTGAATAGCTGCTCAAGCCATGCAGAACTTAAGACAATAGTTTTCTTGATAGCTGTTTTGTATGACAAATACACTTTTCTTTCTAAATGCCAGATCTTCCTTTCAGCTTTGTATAATTATTTGTCTCCGAAACTGATAGGGAAGAATGGATCTGACCATGTGGACCTTCATTCTCTTCCTATAGAGCAGCTGTATTTTTCTAGGCTGTCTTGTGTGTATGTGCCAGACCCTTTGTAAGAAGTAGTTATATCTACAATTCTACTTCTGTGCTGTAATTTTGACTTGGTAGTTAGCTAGAAAATAATTTGCCTCATAACTGGAAACTTTTGAACCACAGCACTGTTAGCATCAGGTTCAGCCAATATACATAAACATTTCCCTAAGCAAAGGTTTATGCTACTGGATGTTACATCCCCTGACAAAGAGCTTGCTAAATTCTATTCTTTCCCTCTTGTCTCCAAAAGCATGGTTCCATTAGCATTATTATATCATGGCAGGAAATGCAAAACTAAAGTGTCTTTCTTCCCTCTAATGAAAAGATGCCTTTACATTATATATATATAGAGAGAGAGAGTTAAAGATTGATCATTGTTGCTGACATGAATATCTATCCTCAACTCTTGAGCTGAACATGTTGACCCCCAAAAAGAAAGGCAAACTTCTGGCTTGTTAGTTTTTGTGAGAGGTTATTCTGTTTCTTGTAGCATCAAAGTAATGCTTCAATTGAGTTACAAAAGTTTAGTAATTGTCTGGGGAATCATTCTTCTCTAACTATAGCTAGTTATAGCTAGTGGTGCTAATAAGATTTTTCATAATGTGGTCAGTTGATGCTATCCCTCTAGACTGTCAGGCCTTTTCTTTTTTGAAAATAGGGTGTTAGAGGGTCTTTGAAACCTTTTATAGCATTTGTGAAACTATTAATAAAACATTCTTAATTTGAAATCAGCATCTGTCCTATAGCCTGGAAATAATATTATATGTCAAGCATAACAAATAACTATCCTAAGAAACTTAACAGTCTGAGTACACAAGAAACAAAAATGAGAAGAGAGGGCCAGGCCATCTCCAGGTCTTGGAGGACCTGGACATGCAGAGGTGGTGAGTACTGTGTGCTACTTGTCTTGACCACATGTGCAAAGACATGAGGACAAGCAAACTTAGAATTTGGAATATGACTTTGGACTGAAAAAAATTTATTCTAGCAAAGGTCACAACATATGAGAAGAAAAACATGTTAAATTATGTGTTCTCCTGTTACCTATGTATGTAGATTGAAACAAATTAGTTCAGGGATGTAATACTAATTCCTTTTTGCTTTAAAGGTAAGAATCATAGCTACTTGGGGTGCTGTCAATGCCATACCTCTGTCGTTGTCCATACATAGTGTTTTGCAAACCATAATTAAGATGCAAGCTAGAACACATGTTGCCCCAGATTCACAGAAGCCAGCCTTACTCACTGCTTTGACACAGAGCAGATGGCTTGTTATAATGTAGTTGTTGATGCTGTAAGAACTGAGAACCGTGACTGGTGTTGCTTGTAATCACTGCTGATTAAAAGATTGTATTACCTTCAAGAAGGCATCACTGTTCTCTCCTCATGGTAAGGATTTAGTGAGATCCTAGACCAAGAGGATATTTATGCTTAGAAGATGCCTGAATATCAATTGGATCTTAAATTTGCGCTATTTATATGAAAATAGATTTTTCTGAAGGGCTGAAATGCAGCATTTTTATGTAACTTGATGCTTTTTTGTGTAGACTCTGGACATGTAAGACAAATATAGACAGAAGAAAGCTCTAAAACCTTTTCTTATAAATGATTTTTTTCCCATCTTCATTAAAATCTGATTTTTTTGAAGAAAACTCTTGTGTGGATGAAAAAGATTAAGGTATCTTGCCAGGCAGACACAGTCTGCTTTGGAAGAACTTGCATACTGAGGTGGCAAGTACTGCACAGAGCTGTGGGATAGTCATAAAAGGATACTGCACCAGGAAGTAGATCATCCAAGGAAGTTGAAAGGAATTTGAGTGGTAAGTTAACAGCTGGTAAATTGTATGTTTCTGACTCTGTAGAAGGCTTAACAATTCTGGAAAAGGAGGTTGGACCAAAATGAAAGGGCAGTTTTAACTCTTTTAGTCTTTAATAGGCAGTCTGGATGTGCTAGTGCTCTTCATGATGGAAACAGGATAAGAATTACTCTTAGACTGACAGCTGGTGGGAACAACACAAGCACTTGACTGGCTTCAGAAAGAAAGGTGGATAAGCTGTGCCTTTCAGTGTTCAACAGGGAATGCAGAGCACAGTAAATAGCTGGATCAGACCTTATTTGGGATGTCATTCCATTAACTTCAGTCAGTTGACTTCAGCAAACTTAGCTTGGGGATGCATTAGTGCTATAATGTTTAAATAGAAGAAAAACATGTAAGCTTTTTATAAACATGGCTTACATTTTTATTGAACATTAAGGTTAACTCATTGAGGAAGGAAAAATTGTAAAGAAAGAGTGTTCATTGTTCTATTCTGAGAAGTACACACGGAGGTCAAAGTCAAGCTGTTCACTCTTGAAGAGTTGTATTCTGAATAAATTGTCATGGGCATCAAAATCCTTGATATTTATCACATAATTCAGTGTTTTCTCTGGGCTATTTTAGGAGGAAAACAATTAGAAAAGGCTGTGTTCTCATTCATATCTGAGTTGCTTGGTTTTGCTAGAGTTCAGCTGCTGACCTCTCTGGTCATTGAAACATCTATTTTGATTAAAATATTAGCTATATTTTGCATTAGAGACAAAAATATATAATGCCCTGTCTCTTGCCTTTAATTATCACAGCTCAGTGATTTATATAGTGCTTCAGAATGGCAAAACTTTGGCTGACTGCCATGACACACAGTAATTCCAGAGAAGCTAGGAATTGGTAGATATTAATAAAAATTTAATTTTGTGGTATTCCCACCCAAGTGAGCTGAAATATATCTCTAAGTCAAAGTGCAAATCTTTGCCTCTTTCATGTTTTAAAAGATTTTTAAGACCTTTTTTTCCTATTTTGTTTTTGACATGCTCTCTCAAGGCCTGAAAAATTTAATACTTTGGTACTGACCAAGTTAAAGGACCTGTCAGCAGAGTCCCAATATGAGTCTGAAGTGGGAAGCTGCAAACTTGACCTCCTATTGCTGGTATTTTATTTGGGATGTAGGTCCTGAAAAATCCTAGGGAAGATTTTTTTTTAAGTCATGCAATGTACTTTATTAATAGGTCAGAGTTGATATGAGGGGACTTCCAGAGAACTTCCAATGCCACTCTAGTTGTCTTTATGGAGTGACTTTTTATTTCCTAAGTTTTTTTTTTTAAGCTGTGTTTAGTTTGAATGGCAAATAGTATTTATTTTAGCTGTAATCTCCTACTTAGTCACAGTGTGGTGTTTTCTGTACTGCACAGTAAACTGTATTAAATAACATATAATGCAACAGTTATTGCAAAAGAAAAGAGAAGATAAAATTGGATTCAGATGGTTGGGTTTCCTTGCTCTTGTAGTATTTTTCTTCTGCTACAAATCAGGCTGGTTTTGCACCTGATTATCATTGTCCCTTTTTGAGGGCCTGAAGAGTAGCACATTTTAAAAATAGGTTTTGCATTGCAGATCAGTTTGTTTCTGAGGAAAAGTATAATCTCATGCTGTAATCTTCATGAGTAAGATTTCATCAATCTTTATGCTCTCATGTGCAAGGAGTAGACCATTCATTTCCAGGACAGTGGGATGATTTTTGGTGGGTTTGTATGTTTTTGGTTTATGTTTAGGGTTTTTTTCCTTTTTAAATAAATGCTTTTTTCCCCTTGTTTAAGGACTTCCCAAGAGATTTTCTTAATTGGCTAGCTGCTTGTGTCTTTTCATGTATATATTCATGTGATCCTTAGTTGGTGTTCCTGTCTCACATGGTAGAAAGCAGAAGCAGAGGGAGGAGCAGTTGCATTTCTGCAATGAACTCTAGCTCAGGAATGCAGAGAGCCCAATGCATCTTTATTATGTTTAGATAATTTAATATGAAAAATCTTATTTTAAAACTTCATTTTAAAACAAACACAAAAATTTTAAAACCCCCAAACATCTGTCCTGAAAATTAGGATGTGGAACTAGATGACATCCATGATTATGTACTGCTTGCAATTATAATTGTTTTGATTGCTCCAGTAAATAGCAGCTCCATTGAAATGTCCATTTTTAATGTATTTTTAATGTTTTCTTTGTGTTCACGTTTTTTTCCCCTCAATGAGCTTCAGTTTTGGTCAAATTGAAGCTGATGTTTATTTTCATCCAGGCTATAACTGGAAGACTACTTTGACTTTTGTCTATGGTCTGACCTGTGGGAGTTATAAAATTGTAATACCTCCCAGTCTAGGTACATGGTTAAATCTTCTATGTACATAGTTAAATCAAATTGTGCCCTACAAAGTTGTTAAAGGTAAGAAAAAATAATTGATTGGTGATTATGAAGGGATAGAGTGTATCTGTCTGCCACTTGCACTTGGAAAAAGTTAGCTATGTATGGTTCCATGGAATTGTATGTTCTTCTTTGTTAGCAGCAGTAGTGTTCACTTTCAAACTGGAGATGTTAGGCATTGCACAACATAAGTGTTCACAGACTTGGTGGTCTTCCATCAGTCTTTAAAAAGATGCTGTTGAACTGTCCTAAATACTATTTTAAAATAATATATAAATATTTTCTCTACAGAACACGTTAGGGTTCTGAGTTATATCAGAATTAAATCCAAATTTAAGTGACTGGAATTATCATTAATCATATTCGTGACCTGGGCTTCTAAGCTTCAAATATCAGCTTGATAGGAGAGGGTGAAAACAAGGTGTTTGGCTTATCAGGGGCAGCTCTTGAGAAGAGATGGCAGAACGGTAGCACAGATGGTACACGCTGATTTCACATTTAAATTCTGAAGTCAAACACTGCGATGTGTGTCATTAGAAGATATTTTTAGAGAGACAGAGATTGAAAATATAGAAACAGACACCTTCTTCTCTCTTTCTCTCCTACTCACACTCTTTCCCACTTCAGAAAGAAACCCTGGAATGCTCTTCTCTGCTATTATTATCAGTAAGTTCTGAAGAAGGCATACAAATTCCTGTGTTGGAGCTTCAGCACTAACTCCATGCACTACAGGCCAGGGACCCCAGTGACCCCTGTCCCAGCAGGATGGCCTGGTTCCTGCTTTACAGGCCCTTCCTGAGCCCAGGAGCTGGAAACCACTGGAGTAACCAAACCACCTCACTGTGACCGTGCTGACCAGAGGTAACTGGTTCAGCCTGCAAGCACCAGCTTCTCTTGTGAGCATTGACATTTGATGCAATTTTTCTGCTGTTTCCACTCTTGTGTTAGGAATTGACTGGCTTATTGTGGTACACCAATTGCTAAAATGGTCTCTACCAAAATTTTATGTTAATCTGAGTATATCAATTTCTCTGTTTCATGTTTTAGGCACCTTATTCCTCAGTGAAAATACACTTATTCCAACACTGAGTTGAGAGGATGAACTTTGAAAATAGCAAACTTGAATGCCACATGGCTTACTTTCTGCATTTTTACTACCTATTTATATTTAGTCTCCTGGTCTCCTGGCATGTGTTAAAAACAAGTTTAAGGTCTTCTGTGTCTTTTAATTTGCACATTACAATCATGATGGACTAAGACAATTATAACATGGCAGGGTGAAACTGCCCTGACTGTGGTTAATGAGCAATCAGAGTAGGGCTTTGAGTCTTCCCTGTCAGAGTGAATGCTCTTGGGGGGCAGCAGGAGACAGTTTATTGCTAAAGAATGTACTTGGGATACAGTAGCCAAAATTCCATTTGGGCTGAGAAGAACAAGTACTTGTTCACTTGCCTTATTTCAGGTATAGGAGTGCCTCAGTTTTCTTGAACTGCTGGGAGAGAAAGTCTTCTGTTGGTAGAGTCTTATTTCATTAAATCATGAAGAACTCTTATGCTATAGAACCAGTATATTGTAGGAAAAAGTTATTCTCTGATTTTACTATCAGATTTAAATTGATTTTCAGTGAAAATTCATAGATTTTAGTTAGCTCCAGCAGACATGTTGGTTTGCTTTGTTCACCTCATCCCTCTCCACAAAAACCCAAAAATCAAACCAACCCAGAATTGTTTCAGGAATGCAAATAGTCAGGATAGTAAAGGAAATGGTTTGTAAACTTGACTAAAATCCATTGTATTTTGCTGGTTATTTATCATAGTGACTGTATTAATTTATTTTGAAGAACAGTGTTTCCTAGATATTTCTTCTGAAAACACAAGCCTGGAACTCATAGGACGATATTGCCATTGTTCCTGTGTTACTTGAACTGAAGTGAGGAAATGGATGAAGTGTGACCAAGAACAAGGATTTTAAGAGTGTCATGGTTTCCATAGAAACAGTTAGTTCTATCATAGCTACTGAGTTAAATGATTATAAAATTTTCCTTTTTTTCCCCCTCTTTAAATAAAATTTGTTTATGCTCTTTTTTTGATTTTCTCTTTCTTTTCACTACAGGTTTCTGAAATTTGCTATCTTAAGTTTTAGCAGTGCAAAGCTGCCTTAGCCATTCCTTGTTTGAGAAAGCAGTTGCATATAAAACCATCTTTGTTTCACTTTGTAGTAATCTAGAGGTGAGTGTGTCATTGGAACTGGTATGAAGTTCACCTTAGCCTTGAACAGAGTGAGGCAGGGCGCTGTCACATTCGCTGGTGTCAGGTTGGGATTGCCCTACTTTCACAAGTGGTGTGGCTTTGAACGAGTGACACAGCTGCCAGTAAAACTTCAGAGCTTTGTTCATTCACCTGGACAATTTTTCTTCTCATTTCCCATGTCAATCTTCTTGTCGTGATTTGAAATAAATTTATTGTTGGTACCGCAAGGTGCTGTAGGGATAGAGCAAAGCTAAATGCAGGGCTTCTGAGTGTTCTGAGAGCAAGTTTTAGGTGTTCAGTTGAGGAAGTGTGGTAAGTTATCTGTATTTCCTGTAAAGGACCTGATAAAAATGGGAGTCTTGAAGTGTGATTCATGAGTACTGTATTTTATTTTAGCAAGTGACTCTTGAAGAAGAGTCTAGAATCAAGGATCTCTTCTCTCTCATTGAGAATGCTTTCACTGTTGTGCTACAAATTTATACTTCTGCTCTTACTTTCTTAGCCTTGTGCACCTCAGTCCCTCTACCAGCTAGTTTCTTGGCTGAGGAGCTAATACTATTATTTTAGATGTGTCTCAAATTCCTAGAACATTCTGGAAGTCTTCAGAAGGCTGCTTGGGCAAATGACTTTGATTCAATGACCATGAGTTGATACAGTTAAAATCAAATGGAAGAATAAACAAAGCAGGAGTATTTGGATTTCAAGGAGGTAGATGCTGATTAAACTAAATGTACTGGGTTAGTAATAAGGAGTGTATCTGATGAATTTGCATGCTTGGTGTTTCTTCAGGTTGAAGGCATTAAGTTATAAAGTATCTGCATGCTAGATGAGTGAAAAGATGTGAAGAGAGACTTTGAACTTGACAGATGAGTAACTATCTCAGAAAGGATGCTGAGAAGAAGCAGAGAAGAAATAATGGAATAAAATTCATTATTTCTGTTTATCCAAATTAGGTCATGACAGATTCATCAGCCAATTTTCTCTGGAAGGAGAGAGTGTTTTCCTCATAAGGGAAATGCAGAAGAGGTGTAATCTACTTGGACTTCAGTGAGTAGTTGATGTTGTGTAGGAAGGGATGTTGATGAGGAAGGCAGGGTTTGATTGAGTGTGTGACTTGGGTGGAGAAGATGGTAAGGTTCAGTGTTCAGGATGTGTCAGGCTGCCAGTTATGCTTTGTGGAATTCCTTTAAGATAATTTTGGGACCAGCTGTCTTTGTGATGTTTTTATTTATGCCACTAGCACAAGGAAAATCAGTATGCTGATGAAATTTGTTGATGATGAATAGTATAGAAGATGGTTGTGGTATTGTGTGGACATGGGATTATCTCAAAGACTGAATTAATAGGAACAGAATTAATTGAATTAGAATTAAAATATCCTCTGCATTGTGGGTGGTTAAAAGCTGTATTTTGAAATGCAAGCTTGAAAGCTTGTCTTAAAAACAACTGCTATGTTGCTAGAGAAGAGCATTGTGAGATTACTGCATTACAAATGTAAGGCAGTTGTGATGTTTGTACTTGAAAATGGAGAGGCTTTTGCAGTCGATTTAGGGAGTTTCTAGTATCATTTAAAAAATTCGTGAAATACTGTG
The DNA here is from genome assembly GCA_025920805.1 of Petroica traversi. Taxonomy (NCBI): domain Eukaryota; kingdom Metazoa; phylum Chordata; class Aves; order Passeriformes; family Petroicidae; genus Petroica; species Petroica traversi. The sequence continues at coordinate 8,397,715 of JAHLSL010000023.1, forward strand.
TATCATTCTAATTATGCCTACTTAAGAAAGTTTAAACAAAACTAAAGCAGATATGGATTAAAGTGGATTGGGGAATCGTTCTCTTTGGAAAGGACCTTGAGCAATTTTCCAGCCCAAACTCCTGCTGGAAGCAGGGTAACCACTGAATGCAGACCAGATTTCTTGGGGCTTTGTTGCTGGGACTGTGAAAATCCCTAAGGCCAGGGCTTCCAGAGCATCTCTGAGGGACCACTGTTTTGAGATCCTTATGGTGAAAACTTCTTATCTTAACACAGTTCAGAGTCTCTTGGTTACATTTATGACCATTGTCTGTTGGTCTTCTGTCTTGGACCCCAGTAAAGAGGTACTTGTTTTGGTAATTTAGCATGGGAAGGCTGCTACTAGGTCCCTTCTAGGCCTTAATATCTATTGATACGCTTCAGAATTTTGATTACAGTATTCCCACCAAGGGACAGCCTTTTAATAAGGAAAACCTTTAATTTTAATTTTAGCAAAGCATGTCCTGTCTGCAGATGTAGAAGAAAGCCATCAGAACCCCAAGGTTTTTTGGCTAAAGCAAGATGTAGGGGCATCAGTGAGTGTAACCTATTCAAGAATAAATTTAAACTGGGAATGAGAAGAAAGCACTCAGAGAAACAGCTTAGGATCTACAACAGCCTTCCAGGGCATGTGAAAACTGAAGTTCTTCACTATATTCAGGTGGATACATTCCAGGAGTGACCTGGTGTCCAGAACCTGCAGGTCCATGCTGACGTGGCTTGTGTGATGGTGCTGTGATTTGGGCTGTTATTTGGGCTTGGTTCAACCTTGTAAATAAATCTGGTGGAATTCAGTCACTAAAGTGGGGCTGGGAGGTTTCTCTTTGACCTTACAGCCATTAGGAAACCTTAATGTGTCTTTAGAGAACTAACTTATTTCTTACAATAATGAACTTGAACAAGAAAGAAAGTGTATTGGGTGTTGGGGGAAAATTGTTTAGTGTATGTATTTCAATCTTAAAACAGCTGCTGGAAAGCAGTAGGTTTAAACTTAGGGCTGCAGAGCATGTAGTGATACAACACTTTTATGCATTTTAATTGTAAGTTGGGGAGCAATCTTAAGCTGCTACTGGAGCATAAAATTGATAACAAACTAGCTTGTTTAACTGAATAGACGAGAAGTCACTTAAACATTAAGAAATGAGATTTCCAGCCTACACAATGTTTATTAAAGTGACTTCCCATTTATTTGACATTAGCTGTGAAATTAGAAGCACTGTGGCACTAAGACATTTTGTAGGTATGTCTTAAAGAATGAACAAACTTTGCAGATGCCTAGAACAAAAAACCACAACTTACTCTATGTCAGCATATATATGACCCAAATATCTCTTCCAAAAATTGTGGTCACAGTTGTTACTATAATCTTTTCATAAATATAATTTTATGTTTGAATAGTTTTCTGTTTGGTGGTGGAGTTTGTTGTTGTTGTTTATTGTGGAATATAATCTACGCTGAAAATTTTTGTTGTATATGCAGTGCAACTGATGGGGTAGTCACTCGAGCTGTGATTATGAGATTGGGGTGGGAGGGAGAGGGTGAGGTTTGCATGCTCGAGATCACAAACAGAATGTGCTATTACATAACTGTGCAGAGGGGATGTAGTCCACAAATTGTATTTAATCCTTCTTCTGATACTCTGGCTGCCCTTGACTGCTTTTAGCAGTAATGTTGCAGTTGGTACTACAGTGCAGAAGTGTGAGGGTGTGATCCATATCACTTTGTTGTAGCAAAAGGCTTGAATTCCCTTTAGTGCCCTGAAAAAAAGAAAAACCATAATCAGGACAGTTCTTGTATCATCCCCACTGAAGAGCAAACTTGTCAGGGCCCTGAGAATTGCAAAAGTCTTTTGAGACCAAGACAGCTGACAAGGATAGGTGGAGGGACTTTAAGCCTATAAGGAATACGGATACATCCTCCCTGGTAGCTTTAATGTAGGAAATAGGATACAGGATAGCCAAGATTACTAAAAATCCTTTCTTAACTTGAAAAATTAAAATTTGATGCTTTTGAGTCAAAATTCCTCTGGCTAACCAAGACTATTTCTGCATGTTGAGTAAATGTGTATACACATATGCTCTTACTTTTTTTTCTTTCTTCTTTTGTTTCTGAGCTTTCTGGAATTTTGCCAGAACTATTTTTTTTTCAGATCCCCTATAGTTTGTTTGCAAGATTAAGTAGTACAGCAGTTGCAAGTTGTTAAATTTCCCAATATTCTTGAGGGAAATGAGATTAGACTCTACATTTAAAGGCAATTTTGGGGATTATTTGCATCAAACCCTTTGGGGTAGAGTGGTATGCAACTCAAGACGAAGATTCTTTCAGCCAAGATTAAGAAACATAAATATACATATATATATAGAGAGAGAGAAACATGCAAACTAAAATGTCAGTGGCATGCTGTACTATAAATAAGAAAATACTTGAACCTTTCATTAGAGCAGCTGTTTCTTTGCACTTGATGTAACATCTGCTTAAAAATTCATTTGGGCTTCTGCTGGGTGGTGGCAATTTTTTTTAAAATGAAAATATTTATCCTGTGTTTTACACATACTTTGTGATATACCCTGTGAAATTATTATCTTATCTTTTAGATTTCATAGTAAGACTATAAGAAATGCTCTTCAGCAACAAGAACCTTATCCATCTTGGGGAGGTAGGGGGAAAGAAGGATCTAACATTTTTCATTCTTTTCCCCCTCATGTTGCTTATATTGATTTTATGGTGTATATTAACTGCAGAGGTATGACTTAATCAAACTTTCCAGGAAGCCAAGTTAGTTTTGGTTATTTTTTAGTGATTAATTGCCTTTCTGTATTCACTTTAGCGTGCCTGGTGATCTCAAAACTCAGTAGTGAGAATAAAAAGAAATGTGTCTCCCTAGTCCTGTAGTAGATCTCCACTTCTATGTTAATGCCGTGCTAAATCGTACTTTTAAGTGCTGAGCAGGGCTAATCTTTTGGGGGATTTTTAGGCATCTCCTTGTAGGATCCAAACCAATTATTTCTAGGGAGTGGCTGGTTTGATGTTAGGTCTATTGCCTAGGAAAGTGCTATGGTCTTCAAAACAAGTAACCCCCACCACAGCTAAACTACACACAGATGAAGCAAAAAAAATCATAAGATAAATGGTATAAATTCAGAGTTTGGGTATTGCTCAGCCAGAGAGAGCAAACTAAGGGGACTGTCTCATGGATGAGTTAGAGTATAGGAAATGGATATGGGGAATTTGAGTGAGAGGCATAAGGGCTGCTGGTAAAGAAGCTACAGTAGGCACTGGTGCAGAAAATTTGGGTTTGGCTGGTTTGTTCTTTTAAACAAGTAGCCCATTCCAAGTAGAAGTAACAGTTTGTGATGTGGTCTGAACTTCCTAAATTTTTGGCGGTATGTTGGTGTTGTAATGAGATGCATTAATACTTAAAAAATAATGAAAGATAATCAGGTGTAGAGGGAGTGAAATCAAATGAAGTACACCCCATTTCCAAAGGCTGGGGCATGGCAAACTGATGAAAAGAACATACTTTCTACAAGCACGTTTTTCTAGTGTCATCTGAATATGTGCTTAGTAACTGATGTGGTGCTGTTTTGCAAACTGTTGGTGAACTAGGAGAAATTAAAAAGTGTTAGAGAAACTGTGGGTTTGTGAGGCTGATACAAAGGCCCAAGCTCAGAGCAGGGTAGGCAGCTCTTGTGATTAGATTCATTATGAAACAACTGTCAGATCCATTTTGATGTTTCCTAATTCATTTAATGACAAAATGTGTAAAGACATCTTGCTGCTGGAATTTGTTGATGACATGATGCTTGAAACATGCTTGTAATGTAGAGAGAAAGAAGAACTTCTGGGGGAATTTCTTGGGTCCAGTGCCCAGCTATGGGGGAAATCTGAAACATCTTTGTGATGCAGAATACTTCTTTATTCCTAACCTCCTTTCACTCTGAGGGATGGAGTCATAGGAGTGGGATGAAATTTGGAGCTGTGTGCTTTAGGGTGATACAGCCAAGATAAAAGCTTGGAGGCTGAATAATTGAAAGGATCAAAGTAGCAAAGGGTACAAAGTAACCGAGCAAACGGCGTGGTGCAGTTATGAAGGAGGTTTATGTGCTCTGGGGACACAGTCACAGAAGATGTTTCCAGTAGACAGAGGAAATTACTGGTGGAGTTACACAAGCATCTGGCGAGACTTCATGTAGTATGCTTCAGAAATTGTCAATTGTTTGAGGAGAAAATAGAAGAAATTGTGCAGAGACAGGCTCCTAGGATGAACGGGGGAATAGGTATCTCACTAGAGAAAGCTTGAAGAGCTTATCTAGGGTGGTCCAGCTAAAGAAACCATCTATGTGAGTGTTGTCTGTACATAACAGGTGGAGACAGTAAAGGGGGATGAAATACTGAACTGAAAGGCAATATAAGCAAAACAACACCTGAACATAGTCCAACTTTTTGAAGCTGTAGTTTCATCACAGTAGTCAGATTTTTCGGTAAACAGAAACAGGAGAACTTGGCCTGCTTATTCATGAAATTTGAAAATAATTCCTTAATCTTTGTGGGAATTTCAAAGAAAAAAACCCTTTATTGTGTATAGCCAAATGTATTCTGAATTTTATGAAGAATTGTCTTTGACTAAACAGCATTCCCTCGGTTTCTCTCCAAGTTTTTTTTTGTGATTTCTTGGTATGCAGTGATTCTCTTGGAGTGGCTGTGGTGCTTTCTCAGAGACACCTACCACTTGGCTGCTTTCCTGGGCTAATGGGAGAACTTGTATTTTTCAAAGGGGGTTTAGTAGGAGGACAGGGAGGAGAACCTAGCCTTTTATGCTCACCCTTTTTATACTTGCTACACTTTGAAATAGACACTGAATTGCTTTTAGGAGGGGTCATTTCCTTCATTGACCTTGAAGTCTGCTGGATTGTAATTTGGATACCTCCATTAGGTGCTTAAAGATAGGTAGGATGAATCCAAGCCAAAGCATTCAAGAGGGAATAGATGATCTGCCTAAAGAGCTTCTGAAATAAGTGGAGAGTTGGTAGCTGAGGCAGGGCTCTCATGTTCACTGAGATTTTTTTCAAGAAGTCTGGAAAACTAGGACGTTGCTGTAAAATTTTCACTTGATACTTGATGTACAAAACAGTTTACTGAATTCCAACAAAGAAAGCTTTGTTGCAACTTACCTAAAGTGAGAGCCACAGTTTGAGAGTGTGACTTGGAAAAAAGTTTCCAAGCAGTTAGTCTGCTAAAGTTTCAGTGAAAGTTGATGAAATGTGGGCTTGTAGGTCAAAGGACAACAGCAGCTAGAGTCCTGCTTGCCATGGGCATTGCTAAGTGCTAGCTACCCAAATGTATTTTGTGACCTTGCTAGCAATCGCTCGAGGAGCCAAAATTTAATCTCTTTTGCATTGTAAATAATGTCATAGCGAGCTCCTTATGTGTCTTATTTTAATGCTACGTGGAAAAGAAATTATATTCAATAATTTGCAAATAGAAGAGAGGAAAATTGTGGCAGAAGGTGCCGGTGGTTATATGGAGAAAATTAATGAAAGAAAAATTATGGTGTGATGTTATTACTGTGTAGCATGTGGACCTCACTTTACTTGTGGTGAAAGACAGTTTTGGGACAAAGTTTTGGATTCAGAAGACTGGCAGAGGGATTCAAACTCTGTGGCAGCTGGAAGCAAGAAAGGATGCTGTCTGACTCCCTGTGTTTTGTAGGAGATGCGCTGGCTGAGATCAGGAGGGAGCGTTCTAGGGCTTTTATTTGGGCTCACAGGCTATTCAGGTGCAGATTTTGATATTTTAATTCTCTCTCTTAAGTTAATTTTTTAGGTTTATAATTTTCCTCTTCATTCAGGAGCTATGTGGGTTATGTTTCAGTGCTAGAGTATATTTCTACACTATTGAAAGCTGTTTTTTACTGGCACAGTTGATTCAATCACTATCAGAGTCTTCTGATGTTTATAATCAAAAATGCCAGCTTCCTAGATTATGGGTATGTGAACAACATATTATTGACCTCTTTGACCCTCTTTTTAACATATGTTAACATGTTAAACTGTTTTCTCTAATCATTTGGATCAATTTTCCAGAACCAACGACAATTTTTTTAGTTCCTGTAAGAAAAGAAATAATTTAAGTCTCCCCTGAAAACTTTTCTAATACTGATGTTTTGGGGTTTTTTTTACCAGATAAATTTGCGCCTCATCTTGGTAAGCGGGAAAACAAAAGAGTTCCTGTTTTCACCAAATGACTCTGCTGCAGATATTGCAAAACATGTGTATGACAACTGGCCAATGGGTGAGTAGCTGTGTGGCTTTGGCTTTTTAACTGGTGAGCAAGGAGCTTCCCTGTATATTCAGACTGAAGTGTCAATGAACTGATCTCAGTGCTCAACATTCAAATTAAGCATGTTTATTCACTATCTGGACAAAGATTTGTATAGAAATATGGTTGTCTTGACTTCTTTTCCACAGTTCCTTCAGTTGGGCAGATTTTTAGATGTCAGGACTGTTTCCTACTTTATTTTTGAAATATGCTTCCCCAAATGGAAGTACTTCTCTCCCCCTATCTTTAGAAACTTTTCTTGATCAGTCATGTTAGAGGATCTAGTAAGTATGAGGAAATGTTGGAGATATAAAACCTTACATGAGGACAGCTAAAATAAAACATGAAAAGTCACAGGAAGGCATTAGTGAAATTGAGTCTGAAATACTTTTTCCTTACTGCCTTATCATGGAAAGGATCTGTAATACTGATATTTTTCCAGGGAAAAAAAACAAATATAAAAGGCCATTTTAAGAGCTATTAAAAGACTGAATGTTGTTTATGTGAATATACTTGGTGTCATACAGGAATACTGGCTTTGGAAAATGGACTTGAGAACTTAAGATGTGTATTCACATATGTGAATAGTTCCCCAAAACAAAGTGCTTCTGTTCTCCCTGACTGTGATTTCATGGGAAAATAGCCAAAACACAGACATAGCATTACATACGATGAAAGAAAATGCTTCTTTTGGTACAGGACTTCATTTGGGTTACTGTTTTGATGTTAAAAAGACTACTCTTTAGACAAACTAAAACATTGCACTATCTGTTTCTGTGGTGCCTTTGTCAAAGACATATGGTGGATGATAGTTTATGCCAAAAAGTTAATGGTGATAATCAGTATTTTAGCCCTTAAACTGGTCTTTGAGCTCAGCAAAAGAGTTCAATTTGCTGTTTGATTTGCTGGGATGCAGTATTATGTACATAGTAAAATATGTAATGAAGGAGGAGGTTTTAAGTCGTCTGAAGTATTAGATACAGATGTAAAACACTTTAAAGAATATGTTAACATAGCATCTGTGCCTGTAACATAGTTGTCATAACCAAATGTTCTTTGTGTACATTTATCTGAATTGGTAGAGGCAGAACTGGATTTTTTTTTCCTTACTTGAGTTTATGCCTGAACATGTGATGTCATGTTCACAGTCTTGTGGAGAGCTTGAAAGCTGCAGATTCTGAGTTTAGAGCTGGGAAGAAACCCAGACTTTAAAGTCTCTTCTTTAAAAAAAAAAGTAGACCCAGACATAGAAACCTCAGTTCAAATACCTGCTGTCCTGTGTGAGTGCTCTAAATTTTGATGAATATTTAATTGCCTTTGCAAAGAAGAATAGCCTCAATTTAAAAGAAAAAACAATTCTCACTTCAGAATAGCATATAGATTTTCACAAACATAGCTCATTAGCGGCTTTCAGACTGAGAGTGCTCCTCTTTGCCACAGGACTGAGAAATCTTGATGAGGACTAAAGTTGCCTTGAAACAGATGTTACAATTGTTTTTACCACCATTTTGACTTGTCATGATCTTCTGGGGAAAAAAGGAATGAAATAACCTCAGTCACATGCTGGCAGGATTAAGGCAAACCTCTCCCCACCTCTTTTGGCAATACAGTTGTTAATTAAGGATCTCCCAACTTGCAGTAGAAAACACCAAATTTATTTTAATGCATATTGTCTAAATGAGTTACGTGTTCTCTTCTTCTCCTCCCCAGTTTCTTCTAAATAATATTAACTTCTTTCTTGTACAGCAATTATCTGAACTTAAAAAAAAAAAAAGTAGATTCAGTGAGTCCTTGGCTCATTTAGTCATCGGTAGAAATTAAAATTTGAATTCATGTCAGAAAAAAATGTTTCAGACTTCCAGCCAAGAAGCAGAAATTAAAAGGATGGGTAACTTGGCAGCTTAACAGTGAGAAAATACCTGTGCCAAAATCTAGCTTGTCTTCTATTGGTCATGGTTTTACATCATTATGGCACTGTCAACTGGCTGAATTTCTCCTCTTTACAGCCACACTATAGTGGTGTTTAGACTGTATGGAGTAAAAAAAATGAACCAAAACTGTTACAGTAGCAGTGTGATAATTCAGATCCTTGATGCAGCCCACTTCACAGCACAGTAGAACGGGCATGTGCTTGAATTGCAAGACAATTGAATCAGACCCTAAGTGGAAATACTTGAAATTCAAATAGCTTTGGTTGCCTAATTTGATCTAATCTTACAAACTAGGCTCAAGGGAGCACCTGGGAGTGTTGCAGCTTCTGCTGTTGATACCAGCCTTGCCCCACTGTGGTCTGGGGCTGAGATGGCTCCTGCTTGCTTTTTGCACCAGATGCCTCTCCCTACACTCTGCAGCTGTGGCTTTTGTTTTAATGCTTCCCCTTCTACCCTTTTCAGTTCTTCTCCTTTTGTGGTGCCAGTTGCTGTTGCCTGTATGTTAATTCTGTGTTCCTAGTGAACAGGTTGGTTTCTGTGGCTTGTCCTGATCCCTTGCTGAATATTCATTTTGCTATATAAACACTACAAAAGCAGAAAGAGAGAACATTTGTGAACAACCATTGCCAGATATCTGGTCATCTAAGAAACAGAAGACACCGTATTCCCAGAGAAACCATTTAAATTCAACATTTCAAGGCTTTATGATACTTGTTCTGAAAGCAAAGTGCATATTTATTTGTTCTTGACATTGTGATGGGGAATGGAAAAGGAGTAGGAAAAGACCATTTAAGCTTATAATTTATTTATGATGGCATAAGCTTTATAGGAAACTGCGTGCTTGCTTCTTTTTTTTAACCCATGTTTGCCACATAAAAACATCTACAAATCAGCCTTTGAGAAGCTCCTTAAAATGTATTGGTGGGTGTCTGCTCTGAGAGAGCCTCTGTTCAGCTCTGTGGTGGTGGCCAGGGGCTGCTCAGGTCACTGCCCCCTCCAGACATGGAACTGGTTGGATCTGGCAGTCATCGAGCGGCGCTGAGCTGCCTCTGGAGCTGTTTTTCAGTGCTGTGATCTCAGAGTCCCGTTTCAAGTGACCCATCACATGCGCCTCGCTCTGTGTGTGGCAGCCTCCTGCTGCTGGAGAACAGCTCCAGTTAGTCAATTAGCTGGTGACGAGAGCATGCCTTGGGAAACTTCAGATTGGCCTGGATATCAAGAATCAGGAAGCAATTTGCATGTATGAAATATTTTCTTTAAGACTTGTGTGTGTGCTAAATATATCCTGCAGTCTGTGACATCAGTAATATTTATACTTGCAGACATAAAATTATGTGTTTCAATGCCCAGTGTCAAATAATAAATTTAAGAATAGACTTCAGGAATGCTGGCCTTGAATTATCTTCCTGTACCTTCAGCCTGTGTTCTCTCTTCAGTGTTTTATGCAAAAGAGTCCTGTTCTAAATTTTCTTCTGCGTAAAGGTGAGAGAAATAACAAAAGATGTTTTTATTACAATATAACTGTGGAAATTCTCTCTTCCTTCAGATTGGGAAGAAGAACAAGTCAGCAGTCCAAATATCTTGCGGCTTATTTATCAAGGGAGGTTTCTTCATGGCAATGTGACATTAGGAGGTATGAAAATGATTTTCATTATACATGTTACAGTTAGGCAAAGGGGATATTTATTTACAGTTCAGTGAATACTACTTTACTGTTCAAGATCACAGTATGGCCTGCTTTATAATTTCTTTTTCTTCTGCATAGAATGACATTGTACTTTATTGCATATTTTTCCATCTTGCTACCATGAGTTGTTAAACTTAGCTAGGTGCCACCTGCTAAGTCAAGTCTCCTCTCACACAAAGAAACTGTACGGCTGCTTTTATTTGTTTACTTTCTAAATGGAATATTTTGTTCCACCTCTCTTTAATCTGCATTTGCAGGACAAGCTACTTAATAAATATCCAAAGCATTTTAAAATGCTTGATAAACTTTATGATAATTGGTCAAACAATACTTGAAATCTTAGTGCAACGCAGGAAGACACCCTGTGAATGAGAATGAGGGGAAGCATTCTTGCTGTCCAGTGCTCTCCCAGGGATACAATTGCATAGTTATGCGAAAACAACAGTAAATGGCTTCACTTGGTTTGCTAAGGAAATGCAATTCAACTGTGCCCCCTCGTGGCAACTGTTTCCCCACAATTACGCATTTGGTGGGAACCCTTGACAGAGGTGTGACAAACATTTGTTAAGTCATCTTTCCTTTTGTAGGTAGTATTTGCCAATGGGAATATCAACTCTATCAATGACTAAATATGGGACTCTCGATTCTGTGCCAGTGTAAAAACAAATTAATGCTCCTACTTAGTATGTTCAAATTATTCATGGTTTGGTACCTGAATGCAGTATGGAAAGAAAATACAAAATCACCAATGAATTGTTTTTGAAGTTAAGAAGAGTCTGAAAATAATATTTCTGGACTGCTTATGGTGATGTTCCATGAAGAATTGACTGGGATGATACATATATTGATTAATTTTCTACCATTCCCAGTGTTGCCTAGTGATGTACTTATAGAATAGATTTACTCTCCACATATATAAATTTTTAATGCTTCTATATATACAAACAAGATCATTGTCAGCTCAGCTGGAAGAACTCTGAAATTTTTATTCACTTTTTAATTTGTATTTTTACCAGGTGACAGTGAGTGCAGCTAGTAGCAGTTGGAGTAGAGTTGAAAGACAAATGTTAAGTCTTGGATCATCTCTGCAATTAAAGATGCTAGTCTTACCCTACATTTCCAGGCAAGGATAGCTAACTGGAATTTACTTTGCCATTCATCTGACTGTTCTTTACCACCAGCAATTTTTTCCTTTAGTGAAATTTGTCTAAATCTGGAAAAATGTTGAATATTTGTTTAATATATTTAGTATATTATTTAATGAGTTAAGTTGAAAAATAATAGCTGTGTGCTGCTGACTCTTGCATTAACTTAGGTCTATGAATTTTGAACACTTACTTGGGTTCAGGGCATTTTAGTTCATTTTTAATCATTCGTGCGTTGCGATTTAATCATCATGTTTTTACCCCAAGGATCTTGCATGTACACTAGTGTTTTTCAAAAGTATTTTTGTTGCTGTATTGTTTTAAGAAGAATCCCTAAAACACTGACTTAACTTCAGTACTAATGAAGTTAGTAAGATTACACAGGAGTAAGATTACACAGCTGAAAGGGGAACAGGAATTCATGAAACAGCCTGAAAAGATTTATTTCAGTTTATGGTGTTCATTAGAGGTAACCCTTAATGAACTAGTTACCTTTAAAAGGGAGGTGGAGGGGGGAGGAAATTTCTTGCTAAGCACCATATTTCGTTTCTTATACAATTATAATACACTTTCATTAAGCTTTTCTAGCTGCAGTTCTCCTTGGCTGAGTTATATCACTTAGTGTTATATTTGCTTTGGGTGATTAGGAAATATTGACTGGAATTTGGACCTGCTGAAAATCACTTTATCATCCAGTGAAACAAAAGTTTCCAAGGAAACAGTTTGCTGTTTTCTTTTTTAACTGGAGTCCCTTTTGGTTTACTTTTAGCTTCCATGTCTGTGGAGTGGCTTCAGAATTTGAGGCTCCTGTAAACTAAGATGCCTCAAAAATGAGAAATTGATAGGAAAAAGTGCTCTTGAGTGAAAAGTTTTATTTTCAAGAAAGCATCCCATTTGATACCTCCTCTGAATGGCGTGTCACTACAAGAACAGCAGAGCTAATGGCACTGAAAGCAGTGTAGAACAGACCCTTCTGCAAAGCTGTGCCTCTCTTGCCTGTAGTGCTTGAGCCACACTGATTTGTTGTGTCCTGCCTGTGCACAGGGCTGGGGAGCTGGCTAGCAATGCAGAGTCTGTTGCTCAGCTTCCAACAGGAAATTTAATCCTTTAGCTAAATATTTGTTCTGCAGTTTGCATTTCAAATAATATTAATTAGGGAAGTAATACATAATCAACAGTTCTCCATTTCTTGGTAGATAATGGTAATCAGCAGCATTTGCTTCCTTATTTGTTGGGGAAGGGAAGTCAACTCACCATGTGCCATCCACATTCCAAAAGGGGCTGAGAAGTAAGTTCTGACAATAGACAACAATGCAATTGAACAGCTGGGAGAGGAATAAAATACAATTTTGGTTTAAGTGAGAGAAAGGGGTAAGAGCACAAGTAGAAGAGCAAGAAAGGATTACTGAACGCTGCTCAGATGCTGTCATGCTGCTCCAAGCAAGAAGCTGGAAATTTCTAGCAAGAACTTGTGTAAACTATGCAAACTACTAGCTGAAATTAGTTAATATAAATATTAGCATAGTTCTTCTTGATTACTGTAAACAGTTAATCTCCACAACTCACTAATCAAATCTCCTGAAATGTGTTGATATTATGAAAGACGTTCCTAATGTGATGATTGTGTAATTCAAGAGTTTACATTATGAAGACAATCCTTTTCCATGGAGTTTTCAGTTGTATTGTGGTGTCAAGTGCCCAAGATGCATCATCTTTCTCAGACTTCAGGCTATCAACAGCTTCTAGTTGCAGGCAAAGGCAGTCCTTCAAGTAAACTAAGCAACTTTCAGATTTTCCTTCCCACAGAGATGGCTTTTCCCAAAGTGCATCTGCTTCAAAGAACCTTGAGAAGTTCTGTATCACTTTGTGTGCTTACACCTGTGTTTGAACCTGTGTTTTAATCATAATTTGCATTTTTTCGAATAAATATGTAGGCAAAGAACATTATTTAATAGCAGTGTTGTAGCAAGGCTTTTTATTACTGAATGTTTAATTATGCTGCAGTGCTTAAAACTGAGAGGCATTTTTCACTTCAGTTGCCTTCAGGTTTACTGGCCATTCCTTATTCATTCATTCACTTAAAATGCTATTTCACTGTATGTGAAAATAAAAGCTGTAACTTGAGGTTGATATGACAAATTCTACTCAAATGAGAATTATTTGCATTTTAAGGATTAAATTCTTGTTAAATTTATCACTGATTTTTTTTCCCTCTATAAGGTGGGAGGGACAAAATTTAGACCATCTTTGCCTTCTCTTTCACAGAAGAGCAATCAAGGAAGATAATCTAAGTATACAATGTATTTGTATACTTAAATTGGAATGTAAAATTGGTACTTTAGTTTCAGAGACAAGCAGAATGAGTTGTGGAAAGCACCATTTTTTAAAATTGTGCGTTGCTAAAGCTCACAAAGGCAGCATTGTAAGAACTATTCTATATAATTTAAAAAGCTTTACATTTGATATTTTTCACATGCAGCTGATGTTTCCAATTAGTTTTAAAAGGCAAGATGCAGACATTTTGTATTTTGAAAAATCTGTGTCGTGGATCAAAATAAGTTTTAGGAAAATCTGGTTTGCAGTAGAGGCTCAGCCTTTTTGATATCTCAGGAATAACAATTTGGTGGCTGAATAAACAATTTTTTTATATCCTTATCATTAAAGAGTGCTTAACATCTGAGTCTTGGCATGAATGCCCACTTCACTTTCTACTCAAAAGAGGAAGGCTAAGGTTCCTGACAGGAGGAATACCATGTCTCTAAGAATGCATGTTTTAAATTATTGTTGTCATGACCCGAGTCCCTGATTTACTGAACTTCAACCAGAAAGCAGTTCAAACCTAACAGTATGAACTTCTGAACAGGTGATACCCAATTTCAGTTAGTTGCAGCTGGGTATTTTGGAGAAAAAAAAGGCTGATGTAATGTGTTAATAACTTTTCCTTTCTCCTTTTGCAGCATTAAAACTTCCTTTTGGCAAAACAACAGTGATGCATTTGGTGGCTAGAGAGACACTGCCAGAACCAAACTCTCAAGGTAGGCTGGGCACTAGAGGAATTTCTTACTCAAGTACATGGCAGAGTGGTCAGGTCTCTTACAGGCTTCTTGAGTATTTCATAACAGAGGAAAGTCAAGTCCTTGTGCTGTTTTGTGAAGAAGGTAATGGAATGCTTTTGTACATGTTGATGAAAAACTGTGAAATTAACTTTCTGGTTTAGCATTTTTATATAGCGTAGAAACTTACTCAGACCTCGAAAGCTCATTTTTATTGTGAATAACTAGTCCTGATTTGTTTTTCAGTTATGTATGCATGTGTATAACAATAAATAATTTTTTTACTGGAAGTAATTAAGAACAGACTTGTATTAAGCATATTCTCACACAGAATAGCCTCATTGTTTAGAAATGGAGTGTAAGTAAAACTTCCTTCTTCTTTGCAGGTCAAAGGAACCGTGAAAAAACTGGAGAAAGCAATTGCTGTGTAATCCTGTAAACCCTGTTAGCTTTACCTGCTAAGTGTGATGTAATATAGTCTTTGTCTTTCATGCTGCTGGAATAGAAGAGGCCCTACCTTGCTTCAAACACCTGTAGGAAGAGCCTGTCTGTAAATCCATGGAACTGAAATAATACACGAACACTGTCTCATTAGTCTTTTTTAAAAAAAAAAAAAGTGAAAGATCTATGAACACTTTAATTGTTTATTTGTTTCAATTCCTCCTCTTTGTTTGTTGAATAATCTTACATCACTTTTTGAAAGAATTCAGTCTCCAGAAAGATTTATGTTCTTTCCATAGCAGGAATCCTTTTGCTACCACAAAAATCTGCATTAACAGGATCTAACCAGTCAAGCTTTCTAGATGCAATTTGCACTAAATATGGTTGACAGTATATTTCTCATGAACAATCTCTAACAATATTTGAGACATCTAGTAATAACCCACAATGTCTAATGCAACACTGGAAAATAGTATGTTATTAATTAAAACAAGTCTCACTTATGGCCAAATCAAAGGAAAAACCGTTGAGTCAATTCTACCTAAGTCAACCTCGGTGGCCAAACTGGCACAGAATACTAACTAAACCAAGTCTAACACTATGTATTTTCACTGCAACAAAGAAAAAATACTATGTGCCTGTAATTTAAAAGCACTCTGTAGAGGGCTGATGAAACTGATTTTTTTGTTACTGTGTGCACTCCGATCTCGTGTGTTAGTTGAGTGCTTATTCAGACAGCACAAACAAGTGCAGAGAGTGCATTTCCTAGCCTTAATATGGGAGGGGTAGTTTCCTGTAGTTCATAGGCTTTTATTATTGTGCATAAATGTTAGAAAACATCATTTACTAATCAATTTTATGTATTTGAATATTGGCAATTGGTGTTTTTCAGTCATTTTTCTCATCTCTACCTTAGACTCCAGTGTCATGCTTACTCATTAGAGATTTCAAAAGAATTATTAAAATTTAAAAAGCAAAAAGAAAAACTTCTGGCATAGTACTAGTTTTGTTTCTTTATGTAATCTGCATTTGGTATTAGTGCTTGCAATGGTATTAAAATCAGGAGCTGATTTTTGAAGGCGTACATAATTGAAAAGGATGCCATTCTTTTATTTCATATCAATAATTTAAATGTTGATATGCTAAAGAAATTTGCACAGCACTAAAGCATGAGCTAGTTTCATCTAAACCTGTAAAAAATAAAAATAAATAAAAATTAAAAAATATAAAAGATTTTATATTTTTTCACTGGGGAGGAATTCTTCCTGGGTGAAATTACAAATATGTGTAGAATATATTTAATAAAAATCTTATAAAATACATAACTATAGAAGTTAAATATAGATTGGCGTGTAGTATAATAGAACAATATTCCATATAAATAGCTTTAGCCTTTAAAAAACTGAGTCACAGGTTGACATTGTGTTCTGTACTTAAGTGTCCACAACTCTTACAGATGTTCTGTGTAATCGTTTTTCTGAATGATTGGCATCATTCAAATGTAAACAGGTTATTTTATTCATTGTTACTGCTTTGATGAAATGCTTTATATGCAGTAGATTTACAAAAATATTGTTCATACTGATCAGAATTAAATTTGTATAGAGCAGAGTTTTAAAACAAATTGTAAATAGCACTAAACATTTTCTTTCTGCAACCTGTACTGATAGACTCTTCTGTAAACTAAATAAAAGAATATTGTAGTGCATTTCAGTGGTGTTTCAAGGGTTGTAATTGGGTCTGTAACTGCTTTTAATAGTACTTCTTAATCTGGAAATTAAGTAAAAACTCCATTTTATTTATTAAAAAAAGAGGAGGGGCACACAGCTTGCTGAAAAGTGCTAATGAGATTTATCACCTCAATATTTGTTTTCCTTTCACTTCATAAGTGGCCTGGAAGTCATTTTTCTGTGGTAGAGGAATGTGAGCATGAGCAGTTGCAAATGTGCAGCTGTGTCACACCCTTGTGTGCTCACAGGAGCCGAGTGCTCGTACTGTGAGTTTTTGAAGGCTTCACTTACTGATAGCAAAGAGCACACAGATACCCCTTGAGGTGCTGGGAACTGAGAGGATACCATTATGTGCTCATTACCAAAATGAGTCCTGGTGGGGGCATTTCCTTCTGCTCTGCAGTGTGGTTGCTAAATAAGAAACTGTAGAGACACAGACCTTCTTCTTCAAAAAGATAAAAGTGTGATAAACTTCCCTTTTCCAAAATGCTGACCAAAACACAGACTTAGATGGGAATTGGCCATGACAGCATAAGAAAAAGAAATGGTCTAAGACAGGGCATGCTCAGCTCTTTCAAATGCATTGATTTTGAAAAATGAACACTTGAGATGTAATCCTGCTTTGAAAAAGTTCCCAGGTACTTAATACAGAATAAATACATGAAAATCCAGTAGCTTCTAGTTAAAGTATTTGGTGAGGTTCTGTAGCAAAGTGTGTGGGGTTCCCTTTTTTTAAGATGAATAAGATGCATATGTGCACATGTCCAAGCAAATCCTTCAATACTGCCTGGCATTTAAAACATGCCAAAATGACTCCTGCAGAAAGTGGATAGAACAGTTTGCCTGAATTTTCTCACCAATTGTCAGAGTTCTGCCCTTGGAAGAGCAGACACACTCTGTTGTGGTGTGAGGGAGGTGGAAAACTGGGGCAGAGGGATTGCTGAAAGATGTGTGCTTTTTTCCTTGTGTGCTTTGTTATTGTGGTTTATGTATTTGCCAAAAGAAAAGCAGTAGCTCTTAATCCCACATTTCCCAGCCTTGCTAAAGCTCACGCATATGCTTCTCTTCTACTTTGATTGGACTCAAGTGGATACTAGCAACCCAAAAAGATTAAAGCTAAGCCTTTGCAGGGTCAGGCTGTTGGATGGTCTGATAATACACTGAAGAGTTTGAAATTAGATTTTCACTGCTAGTTGGAAATTATCTTTTCCCTATGGATGAGTTCATAGATGTCATCTAGGAAGGGAAGGATGATCTGAAGCCCTTCTTATTCTGAAACCCCATGAGGGGTCTACATTTGTCTCCTGTAGCATTTGTGTGTTATCAATCATAAATTTACAATCACACATGAGGAATAATATTGTGGCCAATAGCCCAGAATACTGTGCAGCCCTTCAGAAGGACCTCGACGGGGTGGAGAGATGGGCAGAGAGGAGCTGTCTGAAATTCAACCATGGCAAATGTAGGGTTCTTCCCCTTGCACCAGCGCGGGCTGAGGGAAGGAGCTCTGTGGAGAAGGACATGGGAGTCCTGGTGGACAGCAAGCCAAGAAGGCCATTGGTGTCCTGGGCTGGATTAGGATGGAAGAGCAGTGCCAGCAGGTGATCCTGCCCCTTTATTCAGCCCTGGTGATGCCACATCTGGAGTGACGTGTCCAGTTCTGGGCTCCTCAGGGCAAGAGAGTTCTGGGGCAAGTCCAGCAGAGAGAATGAGGATGACTGGGGGACTGGATCATCTCTCTTGTATGGAAGGGTTGAAGGAGCGGGTCCTGTTCAGCCTTGAGAAAGAAATGACTGAGATGGGACTCATCAGTTTCTATAAGTATCTAAAGGAGAGTGACAAGAGAACGGATCCAGGCTTTGCTCAGCAGTGCTGAGCAATAGGACAAGAGGCAATGGCAGAAACTGATGCACAGCAAGTTCCACCTGATCACAAGGAAGAACGTTACTGTGCAGTGACCGCACACTGGAACAGGCTGCCCAGAGAGGGTGTAGACTCTTCCTCACTGGAGGCACTGAAGATCTGTCTGGATTCCATCCTGTGCTCTGGGATGGCCCTGCCTGAGCAGGGAGGTTGGACCAGATTGACCCCCTGTGCTCCCTTCCTGCCTGAGCCATTCTGAGATTCTGTGTTCTCATAACAATGAAAGTATTCTGATCTCTTAAAGGATAGCAAAATTATGACTGTGGAAACTGTCATAATTAGCTCAGCTGCTGGAGGAAGTACACTGCACTTGCAAGAGAAGGAACAATGATTTAATTTAGAAGAGAAACATACAGCACTTTTTAAAAACTTCCCTTCTCTCTTGCAGGTAAGAAGGCAGGTAGGTGTTTCTGGGATAGCCAGAAACCAGGAGTGGCTGCTGCTTTCCAGAGAAGTAAAGTTTGTGTATTTTGTAGTTCTGTGTGTGCTCTGATAAGATTTCTTACACAAAACTTGCTTCACAAAACAAGTAGAGGGATGGATACACTTTTCCATCTAAAACTCTCTTGCTAACTTTCTGTTGATTCAATGGGTAAGGTAAAGCAGATTTTGAGTTACATGTCCTGTGTAAATTGGCATTTAGACAATTAACAGCAGTTGCACTATTGAAACCGAGGGGAATTCTGTGCCTAAATCAGGGGAAATGCCAAGATCTGTTAAAACTCTTCAAGGAGAGTTCCTGCCCCCTTTATTTCTGCTGAAGTACTGAGGTTCTTCCTAGAAACCCTGTCTTGGCCGTAGCTTCTGAGTTTCAAGCTTATCTTCAGAGCACAATAAAAAGTTAGTTGTTACTTAAGAGGCTGATGGTAATATCTGGTTCCTGATAATAAGTTGTTAACAATTATCGTAAAGTAGGCTAATAAAGGCATATTTGTCCTTCTGTGCCACATGTACATACCTGTGAAGAGATTGAAAATATGAGAGCTAATTTGCTTACCAATTTATTACACTAGACTCTATAAATACAAAACCCTTGTTATACTTTGGGTTTTCCAGAAGTCAATTATTGACTTCTGCTGGACTTTTTTTTTTTTTAATTGATAAGGGTTTAATTTGGGGATTTTTATTGATCTGTAAAAGGAATGACCAGTAAGATGGAAAATAATGAAGGTTATGAAAGTCAAATTCACAAAAAAAAAAAAAGACTGTAATGATACCTTATCAAGCTCATGGAATGGATCACAGTGACAAATGAAGTTGCAGTTTGGAATGTGAAGGAAGCATAGGTAGAGAAAGCAAAGTATTCTTACAGCTCTAACTTTTGAATCACCTGGATTGGTCCAAGTCTGAGTTCTGAGCATCACGGGCAGATACTTTGTATTGCAAGTTCCTTAGGACTTTGAAAATGCTAACAAAAATAGTGAGACAGCAGAAATGTTATAGAGAGATTGAAAAGAATGAGAGGTTAAAATAGCTACAGTGATGATTAACACAGACAAAATGGATGGAGAACTATTTTTGTCTTGTAGCTTTATAGGCCCAGTTTTTACATTTGTCTGTAAAGCAGAGGTGGCAAATTCAGACTTGATAGAAACATTTTTTCATTAAATGAATGGCACTCATTGCCACCAGAAGTAATTTGAGGAGAACAGCTGAACTAGATATAAAAGTAAAATGGATTGTTGTATCAATGAAGATTGATAGAGTTTCCAGAATTAGCAACATTAGTGATGCCAAACTCTTTCCCAACAAGGTAGTATTTTTGTCCTTCAGACATTATGTTACCTTTCAGTGAGGAGCCCAGCTTTTAGGGGAAAAGTACTTCTGGCATGTTACCATCTCCATTATGTACAAGCAAGTGCATAATGTGAGCCCCAGGGCCAGCATATCCTGTACTCCAGCAGGAGTTTATCTCTGCAAACCTCCTGCTTCCCAAGAAGAAATTTTGGTCAGAGTCAAGGTGATGTTTGTGCTTTCCTGGAGCAGGCTTGAGGGAATAATTTACTGTGTTTTAGCTGGTGGAGAATGTGAGCTACAGTTCCTTAGGGCAGAAGTTGATGCCTCTTGAGTGGTGCCAGATGCAA
This sequence comes from Petroica traversi, assembly GCA_025920805.1. Taxonomy (NCBI): domain Eukaryota; kingdom Metazoa; phylum Chordata; class Aves; order Passeriformes; family Petroicidae; genus Petroica; species Petroica traversi. The sequence continues at coordinate 8,418,065 of JAHLSL010000023.1, forward strand.
GCACCCTGCTTTTATCAATTCCAAGGGTGCTGAATTTATAGATAGTAAATGTTTTGACACTTCTAGCAGAAAATACTCTTCAACTACTATTTTGTTTGGGTGGAGGCAAGGCAGTGGGATGAAACAGAAATTTTCCTTTTTTCCTTTCATTTATTCCTTGAACTGAAAATCAAGAAGAAACAATGGGAGGTCTCAGGTACATACCACAGGATGAACCATTAAATGTCTGGCCAAAATAAACTGACCAGCAGCTATCCTTGCAGGAAAGAGCAACTGTGGGAAACAGGTGACCACTGCACACAATCAGCAAGTGATTGCCAGGGTCAAGAAGGTTGTGAGTGAGAGGAAGAAGGGGTGGCAAGTTGTCACTTCATGGGACTTTCAGCTGTTGCCTGGCAAAAAGGGGGAATAGGATCTTGCATCAGTCATTGGGGAGCAGAAAAACAGAGTGGAACTGCCTGTAGAGGTTAGATTGGAAAATTATTGTTTTAAAAAATCTGTGATACTGGAAGCCAACTCTATATTGGATGGATGATATTCGACTTCCAGAACAAAGGAAGTACATCCTGGTATATGCCTTGATCTGTCTGTTACCCGTGCTGGCTAAATTAAAGAAAGATTGGCTTTCAGTTCTGTAATTTGTGCAGCTCACTTGTCCCTAGATAAGGCTCATTAATCCCTGGTGCTGCCAAGGTTGGAGCTGGCAGAGGGCTCCAGGGTGTCCTGCAGCCTCACCAGGGAAGAGTCATCACCACAACTGTGCCCACTGTGTGAGAGGAAAAGCACAAAGGTCTTGAGGGGGATGAAATGTCAGTGTGACAAGTCAGCAGGTGTCCAGGTTGGGGAACTGCACCAAATCCACAGGTCTAAACCAGCTCAGTTGTGTTTCAGTGAATTTGAAGGGTACTCTGGAAAGCAAATAGGCAAGAATCTTCTCCTGCATGCTTGCAGTAATTAAGGGATGCCAGCCAAATCTTTTGGTTCCTGTCACCCTGATTGACAGCATCCCAAAGAAGGGTCTGCTCTCAACAATCAGATATGAAGGCTGCCTCAGGCTCTATTTTTCTTGTGCCTTGAGCAATGACCATCTCTGTTTTCATCACCAAGGTCTTTGAGCATCACGTCTCACTGATTTTCTCCCAGCCTGGTGCTTCTGGCTGCAGAGGACAGGGGAGACCACCTGGCACCTGCTCCACTGAGCTGAGTCCATATTAAAAACCATGGCAATGTGCATGCAGCATCCCCCTGCAGCATCTCCTCTGGCCTGCAGACAGGACTCCTCCATGGCTCTGGTTGTTGGTGGGTGCTCTGAACTGCCTTGAGGAGAGGAACACGCTTTGGGCTTCCAAGCAAAGCACAGACCCTCTGTCCATGACTGTGGCCAGCCCCCAGCTCCAGTTGCATCTGCCTCTTTCCTTTGAGCAAGACTGTGCTGCAGCAGAGAACCTCAGTGGTGACCCAGCTAGTGAGAGCTGCTGGCTGTCCTGCAGCGGGGAGGCTGCAACCCTTGGGGTGCTTTTCCAGGTCTGATCATCAGAGCAGATGTGGGCCAAGAGCACCCTAAGCCCTGCCCCTACTGCAGAGGTGAGTGCTGTGCTGGCTGCCCTGGGGACCATGGGGAACAGGCAGGGGAAGGGAGCTTGGCAGGATGGTTTGGGACCTGACCCTGTTCCTCTTCTCTGCTGCTGGAACACCTTGTCACAGTGGACCAGAGCTGGGACCACAGGCCTGGCTTCAGCACCCCGAGCCGCCCTGGGAGGAACCTGAGCCGCCTGGGGCTGCTCAGCTGCCAGTGCATTTTACCATCTCAGGGTTTGCAGTGATTAGAATAATCCTGAGCTCCTGCTTGGGAGGCTGGGATGTGACTGCAGGGCCGGGACAGCCTGGGGCAGCCCTGTCCTTGGAGAGCTGCTGGGGAGGTGCAGTCAGGGCAGATCACTTCTGCCAGCTCCCCGTGGCTGCACAACTTCAAGAAGTGACCTTGATTAGCACGGTGCAACCTGACTACCAGGGAGCAGCCTCGCTGCCCCCTCTAATTCCCAGATCCAGCACCCACGACTGAGCTGGCAACTCCTCAGCAATCAAATGCTCCCATGGGCTCTCTGGGGATGTGCTGCCACCAGCAGAATGGGGGGACTTGAGCATCTAGAAGGTCTTGCAAGGTACCAGGCCTGTTGCTTTCCTTTGTCTCACTGGCCTGGCAGCTGCTGCCTTGCCCTGGGCTTCAGGGATGTGGGGGTTTTGTCTTCAAAGGCACAATTTCTTCTGCCTGATGGTGAAAAGGGTGAGGAGGGTTTTGTTAGTGTTAGATAGTTGTTTATAGTGATAGTTAGAGTGTTGTTTGTGTTAGATACCCTGTGTGTGCCTGGATGTTCTTTTTTCACCTGAAAGGTAATGGTTAAGCCTCAGAGACTGCAGCCAGGCACTGAGAAGCCTCTTGTTACCTCTGAAAATTGAGGCAGCTTGAAGGTGTGGTGGTTTGTTGCCTGTGTGCTTGCCAAACGCCCACCCTGCCTTTGAGGAGGGCTGGGTTATCAGTGGTGTAGGGTTCTGCATGGGTGGGAGGATCCCTCTGTGGCAAGGCTTGCATGCACAAGTCCATGGGCTGCTGGAGGGAGCCTGGTCTTAAAGATGCTGGATCGGTGTTGTGGTATCTAAATCCTTAACTCAGCTTCCCTTTGATTTAGTAAAGAACTCTTGTCCTGTTTCCTGGAAAGAGGAACCAGTGAACAGAAGTTAGTCAGCTCTGGGATCAGTTCTGCTGGAAATAGCTGCCTGGAGGGCAGGTGTAGGTATTCCTGTGCTCCAAGAGGGAAGAGCTGGCCACAGACAGCAAACACAGAGATTCCTCACATCCTCAGAGTGAAATATCTGAGTGGTTCGGTTCCTACCCCTGAGTATTCATCCCTCAGGGGTAGGATATTCATCAGGGACGAATACTCCCTGACTCGCCAGATGTTTCTTTGAAGAGAACCAACAGGATTTGCAAAATCCCAGACTGAAGCTTCTTATCTGCTGAGTGAGAAGACGAGGGAACTTGATAGCCCTCCAGAGCTCCCTGTGTGGGGCCAGAGAGTCTCGGGCAGCCCCAGCCCCAGTGGCACCGGTGTGGGAGGAGGGAGCAGGGGCTCAGCAGCTGCCTGGTGGAGCTGCCTCAGCCCTGCTCACCTGCACAAGGAGGTTTAAACCAGGATTGTGGGCATCCCTAATTGCTCTGTCAGGCCAAATAAGTCAAAAGGGCTGTGAGCCAAAGCTGAAATGAAGTATTTGTGGAACGAGAAAGAGATCATACGCTCAACTCCCCTGAAGCAGCCCTGCTGTCAGAGGTGCTGGTTTCCAAGGTGAAAGGCAGCATGGAAATGGAAAAGGAGGGAAAAGGCTGAGTGCCATTCAGCCGGGGAAGCAAGCAGCTACTGCAGTGCCTCAGCATCAGCAATGAAAGGCTGCTGTAAATAATGCTGCTTCCAGCACTTTGGGATTTTGCAGACTGTCATATTGAGGCTACATCGATCCCTGGATACAGGTGCTGAATTTCGACATCTGATAGCCCTTTACAGCTGCAGTTCTCAGGCTTGTTTCTTTATAGAAGTGCAGCTTCTACTGCTGAAAAGAGCTTTGCGTTAAGAAATGCTCCAAGGGAGATGAGCTGGTTTTGTAAGGAAGCACAGAAGTGACTGGTGAGGGGAGCTGAGGCCATGGGTTTTCATCTGATATTTGTGTCAGGTCCTGACAAGGAACTCACAGCACCTCCAGATCACGACTTTCCCTCCTGTACCTGCTGCCATTCCTGCATCAGGATATTTGTGCTTACTGGTATTTTCCTAAGAGTGAAAATAAGGTTTCACCAAATGATAATTACCAGACCAGGCGCTTTTTGTCACCTTTACAGTACTGTAAAAGTAGCTTGACTTTCAGTGCTAGTTTTATAATGAAAACAGTATTTTTCCACTGAAAAGCAGATACAGTGTATGATACAGTAAAGATGCAGAAGCTTTTAATAAATACTATTATTAATTTCTAAACTGAAAATCAAGCTGTGATGTTGGAATTTGATTCGAGAAAAAAATTCTTCTTTTCCTATGTGGTGTCCCTTCTTTACACCTCTTTTGAGCACTGAATTCACTTATCAACATGAAAAATCACCTTTCTGTGAGGGGTGACATCTTGGCAACACTGGACCATCAGTCCTGCTGTGCTGAGAAGTATTTCCTTCTTATGGCCACTCCATCACTGCTCCCTTTAGGGATTGCTGGCCTGAGCATGGACAGAGGCAGAGGTGACACCTCTGGCTCTCAATCACACCCTGGTTGAGGCTGCCAGGTTTTCAGGTGCTATCAAGAAACTATGAATGGGCAGGGCTCTGAACTTGTTTAGGAAAACTCTATAATAATTCTCCCATTTGTGTCTCTACATAGATCCTGTACAATAAGACTGTGTACATTTATTTTTTTTTTTTAATGTGGCAGCTTTAGGATTTGATTAGCCAAGCTGCAGCAGCAGGAATTAATCTCCTTTCCTCCTGTGAGGTAGGCATCTTTATGATGCAGTTGTGTGCAGAGCTATAGCTGCTCTGCCAGTGAAGTCATTACTAAGCAATCACAGGGAAGGTTCAGCAAAAACAGCGAGAGCTGCATCACACACAGCACACAGGGAAATAAAGCTGCTGCACTCCGAGATCATGTAGAAAAGGCTTTAGTCTGCAGATGGGAAGGTGGGCTGGTGTGCAGGTGCATCACAGGATGCCTGAGTTTGGGCTGGTGTAAATTAACGTATTGGAACACTGGAGACCAACCCAGAAGGCTGTCTGCTCTCACCAGCAGCTGCCTCACAGCCAGGCTCTTAGAGTCCCCTTCCAGTGCATCCTCTCTCTTGGGCTTTTTGCATTTGGCTTGTGCCAAGCTGCATGATTGCATTCACCATGTGTTGAGAAGGAGGGAAGAGAGATTTTTCTCTGAGCATGTGAATACAACTCTAAACTGACATAATATCCCTGTTAGGGAAAGGGCAGATGGGAAAGGAGCTTGTACTGACTTTGCCCTATTTAGCTTCACTCCTCTGTTGGTCCCTCAGTGCTTTTTTGCATCTGTCTGAAAACCTGAGGATCCACCTTGCATGAGTGCTTGAAGTTCATGTGTTACACGATGCTGCTGTGCAAACTGGTCTGTTAAATCTGTCAAGCCCAACTGGCCTGTTGGACTGTCTGAGGGCTACGGCTGCCAGATGGATTTTGCTCAGTCTTCCTCTGCCCAGACTACCCTGGGATTTATCAGCAAAGCTAAAACTGCTGCACAGTTTCCTTTCCTTCCCTTCAGAGGCTCCAAGTTGTGACTGGGCTGCCTTGGTCAATTGTTGGGAGCGATTTTGGCAATTCCATGTTCTTCTCTCAGCAGGCACCTGTTCTACATTTTGGTAACCAGAAAGGCTGACTCTCATTTACATGAAGGACTGCATGTGCCATGAGGGAGGTTTCAGCATTAGCAGATGGGAAATTTGCATGTGGATGGAGCCTTCCCAGTGCCTTTGTGTCAACAGCCCATTGAACCTGGATGACACTCACATCCTTAAAATCAGAGCCATTCTTAATGGATGGGGGACAGAGTCCTACCTGAGCACCACACAGGAGTAGAAACTGCAAAAGGACTCACGAAGGAGCCAAGATCTTTCAGAGTCTCCTCCAGAAAAAATAATTTGAAATGGCTTACAGGGTGCTGGAGACCCCGTTGTCAACACAACAGCCTTTAATTAGCTGCGACTTCATTTAGTCAAGCTATCCCTGTTGCAGGAAATGATAATGCACTAACAGGAGCAGCTAGTGCAAGGCTATTGATTTTCAGGTGCATGCTGAAAAATGAGGAGCACAGGAAGCAGACTTGGCTGGTCTCCAAGGGCTGCCAACAGAGAGGGGTAGCAAAAAGGAAAAGGTGCTGAGAAATGTGGCCTCGTCTTGTTCCCATAGTAGCTCAGGGAGAGCTTTCTGTTCACTCCAGTGATTACATTTCTTATATTTGGCCTGTGTACAAACATGGTGAGAGCTCTGATGGAAGTTTCCTAGTGGAAGACTTGGTCCTTTTCTTAATGCAAGATATCTCTGTCTGTTTTGAGACCAGAGTCGAGTCCCTCTGGGAGGAAAATCCCCCTGGATGTCTGAGTAAGTCTGCAGCCTGGATCAGTCTTCCCCTCCCACTGTTCTCCTTTAAGGACTTCCTGCAAGTGGTCTATTATTATAGTGTGGGCAGCGATTGTCCCCCTGAGCATGGCACTGGTGGGGCCACACCTCAAATCCAGCCCCAGCGTGAGCAATGATATCAAATGATGTGGCTGACTGCTAGGTCCAAAAGCTATTTACTCATATTTTTTTCCAGAAACCTTCTTACTTAAAACCAGGGAGAAGTACAAAACTTGTTGTCACTGTGGAAAAGGCAGTCCTGCTCTTTGAAGTGGCATTAGGGAGGATGGGAGGAGCAGGAATAGCTACAGCATCCTCTGAGGAGGCTCTGCTGGGACAGAAGAGGAAAACAGTGATGTGCATGCACTGGGCAAGAGGAGGAGAAAGCCTCTCTCTGGCCCTGCCTGGAATGATGGTGGCTCTGCATGGCAGGTGGTGAGGACCCCTGCACACTTAAAAGCTTTTGTCTTCCAGATTGGAGTGAGGCAGGCAATCCACATTAAGGTAAATGTGAGAAAGGTTAGCCTGAAAAGGGTAATTTATTTTCTGTCTTACATTTAACAGTGTCTCCAGTTCAGGTGATTCTGCCAAAAAACCACACGGGTAATGAGACAGAAGTAGGAGGCAGTTCGTTTCCTGTCCGGGCCATTTTTTCCTCTGGCAGATACAGCTTCAAAAAAATAAAAATTGTACAGCTTCTGCTAAGCAGCCCTGGCTTTCCTGTGCATCCTCTGCATGAAAGTGGTCTCCAAGCCTCTAAATCAATACATTCCTTCCTGCCCTTCGGAGATCACTTATCTGCTGTGACTTCAGTGCTCCTGCAGCAGACTGCTGAGCTCGCTGCTTTGCCAGTTGAGCCGGGTGCACTGAAAGAAACCTTTGAATTCCCATGCCCCAACTTAGTTTGCTGGTTCATATTTTTTCCTTTGCCACAGCAAAGCCCAGACCCTGGGAGCTGCAATCACTCCAGCCCCTGCCATATCAACATTTGCCAGTGGTGGCATAACAAAAATGCAATTCCTGATGAATGAAAAAAAACCTTCTTTACAATTGACCAAAAGAGCTCCTAGCCTTCACTACAAGCCCATGCAGTAGAAATCCAGTGTTTATTTTGGAAGGTACAGGCAGGGGCAGTGCTGGATCCCCATCCTGTCACCAGCTGTGCTGTACTCCCAGTTACTCCTGCACCAGCAGGCAGCAGAGGTGACTGAAGCCACTTTTACTGCCTTTGACATGTTTTGGCCACTGCTTAGCTGGATTTTGAGCTTTTGGATTTTGGAGTCAGGTGATTTTATGCCTTGATATACTCTTCATGGAATGCCTGGGGAAAACCCTCCTGAGCTCCATTCAGTTCCCCCTGGGTGTGCTTCCCATGCCAAGGGCTGCTGCCTCCCCCTCAGCTCTGTGCCCTTGCCAGTCCCTGCAGTGCTCCCAGGCCACACAGCAGGGACATGGACTGGGACATGTGGCACACAGCTTTCACAGGCTCAGATGGTTTGCTCATCTGCTTGTAAAGGGCAAAAAAGAAACACATCTATTTCACAGTGGTTTACACAGCAGAGCCACACATGGTGGAGTTTCAGGGACAGACAGAAGCTTCCCACTGCTGCAGCTCTGAGCCTCGGGGGGCTCAGACACACCCAGAGGTATCTCCAAATCAGGCAGCAGGGGAGGAGTGGGTGATAGCTCAGCCTTGGCTCTTCCCCAACCACGGACCATGTGTGCACACATGGGTTTGTTCTGGCACGTCTCTCCTAGGGGTGAATTTCATCCTTGATGTAAAAGGCTTCCCCGCCACAGGCATTGGCTGTGTGGTGAGAGGTTGGCTCCAGGAGGCTGTACTGGCACCTACAAGCTTAAAAATTTTCCCTCACCTTCATAATTGATATAATTATCCAATTACAGGAGTGAGATGTCGACTGAGATTCATGTCAAAGGGGGAGCCAGGAGAATGGCTGCAGTCAGGTGAAATTCTGGCAAAATCCCTCAACTGAGCCTTCTGCTTGAACACCAGGGAATTTCCCCTTGTCCCTGCCACGTAACAGAGCCACTTCCAATTTCTGGTGTCCCTGGTTTTCAACAGGAGCCAGCCAGGACTCCTGGTAAGAGGGCATGCATTCTTCTGGGATTTCAGGAACACAGAAAGCCTGTTAGAATCCCCTTCCCTGGCCCTGATAGTTGGGCATACTCCTGCTGTGAGAGAGACTCCTGAAGGCAGCACATGAGTGTCAGGGTGCAGCATGTGCTTCACCTCCTATAAACCACGAAGAAGAGGGAGAAAATGGGAGGATTTTCAACCCGGGGTGTATTTTGCTATAGGCAAAACTTTATTTTACTGGCAATTTCGCCATGGCAGAGACTGCTCTGGATCAGGAGGGCAGCTTGGCTCTGCCTGCAGAGGAGGGCATGGCTGGCTGAGGTGGCTGCAGGTGATTGTTCCCTGTTTCTCTGTGCAGTGTTGCTGCCTCCTGGGCACCAGCAGGCTGCAGTGAGACAAAAAGCGGGGCTGCACACATCCCCCGCAGTGCTGAGCACACAGTAAAGCCAAGGGGATGAACTGAGGCCCCTTTCCTGCCTCAGGAACCGCCCCAGGGCTTTGCCCATCTATTTTTAAAGCACATTTTATTGAGACTACTCTCTGTGCAGCAGTGCAGAGCCACAGATGAGCTCTGAAGCAAAGAAGGCACTGGCCTCCTGAACTGGCTTCACAGAAGAGAAGTCACCCAAAGCAAGTTTCAGAGGGGCTTCTGGCCCTTTTCCTTCCTGCTGCTGCTGGCCCCAGCATCCCTCTTCCTGCAGTGGCCTATTGACCCTGTGGCTGCACACAGGAGATGCTGGTCTTGTTCATGTCTCCTAATGGTATTTTTGAATCTGCTTTTTGACCTCTTTTAGTGCCATAGATCTAAAAGGCTGTCATCACCTTGTGGGGCAAAGCCTCCTGTGCCTTCCTCCAAGGAGAAAAGGGAGGGTTGACATAAGTTATCTTTGGGGGTGGATGGGCTGTTTCCCCCAGGCCCCTGCTCATCTTTGCTGTGTGCTCTTTGGGGAGCACCTTGGGTGTCCCTCCCTGTTCTGGCAAGGAGGGGGAGAGGACGAAAGCAGAAAGCTTCAGCTGCAGCAGGCTCAGGGGGGCTCTGGGCTGGGGACCACCTGCATGTTGTTCATGTTGCTTTGCTGTGACCACTGCCAGACAGAGCAGAAGGAAACACAGCAAGAGAATGATCACTCTGCTCTGCTCCTGCAGTCAGAAACATCCCTGCAGTCAGATAATGCCTGGCAGGAGCCTGGCAGGCAGCAGTGCTGTCCCTTACAAAGGGATGGATGAGTCCTGCACCACAGCCTTACTGCTCCAGGCCCCTTGTGCCCTCCTCTCCCAAATAAGATGGATAAAAATGGCAGAACAGGCTTTGCCCTGGACCCAGATGGTGCTCATCTTTTTCTGCAAGGGAGGACCAGCTGAAAAAGGCTTAACTGACTCTTTTCAAGGAAGCTGAGCAAGCATGGGCAGTAGGTGAGCTGGGACCCAGTGCTATATGAGTGAAGGACCTGCTGGCCACGAGGATGTTTCTGGAAGGCTCCCCAAGCCACCAGAAGTGTGGAGGGAGGATGCAGAGTCAGTGGGCAGCAACCCATTCTGCTGCTGGGTTGAGGGAAGTAGGTGCCAGCTGAGGAGCATGAGGCTGAATTCATATTTAAAGGCTTTCCACCCTTATTTTCTGTGACTCTGCTTCTGTGCTCAGGGATGGATTTCTTTGTCAGCCATAGAAATAAGAAAGTCTATGTAAACAGGAGGTATTTATTGCTGGATATTGGTGTTATTTGACTTTATGCTCTCAGTTGCCCAGGACATGCAGTGAGCCCAGAGCAACCTTTGCACATCATCATAGAAACCACTGCTGTCATGGCACAAACACTTAATTTTAGCTTAGATTTCTGAGGAAATGAGGTCCATAAACTCACACAGGGCATCTGTCTCAGCAGCCAGGCACCCAAGCTGGGGCTGCTTGCTCTAAGCAGCTTCTGATGCCCCTGATCAGCTCTGTCTCAATCTGGCAGGCAGGTGATGGTCCCAGCAGTGAGAAGTGCTGGATATAAGGAGTGATGGATGGCTGGGTGGGTGAGAGGTCTGGAGACCCAGAGGGGGAAGGCAGGAGTGTGGAGTGAGTTAATCATTGCTCGTGTGATCCACTGGTGGCCACACGAGGAGCTGGGGGCGTGACACTGCATGTGGAGATCACCTGTCTCCCACTGGAATTGCTGGGTAGAAGGAAGCCAGCTGGGGACAGAGGTGGGAAATAGGACATGAGTTCTGCTGTGGTTAAGATTTTGGACCCAGTTCTGGAGGAAATCTCTCTATTTTTCCTCGGCCATCCTCAGGAAAACTATTTCCTGCAAAGTGGAGCTTGAGCTGGACAGCTGGGCAAGGCAGAGGTGGGGGAGAAGCTGCATGGGGCTGGCCTGAGGGGGCAAAATTATTTCCCTCTATTTCCCCGTAGTCAAATCAGGGCAATGCATTTGCATTTTGAGTGAGGTCAGAGGAGCCAGGCCCTTCCCCTCCCTCTGTGCCTGCCCTGCCTCGGGCTCTGCCTGCCCTTAGGCAGCCACATGCTCAGAATTTCAACTCCTATTGCGTGGGCTGTGACCACAGCCTGGGGAATCCTGATTTATATCGCCAGCGAGCACAAAGCTTGGCAGACAGAGGCCAGGGCACCACTTGGCACTGAACAAAAAGACAAATGCTGCTTTTTTTCTCCTCTGGATGTGCTCCCTGAACTCAGGGCATCCTGGGTTCATGGACTCCACGCTGCAGGAGGATGGAGTGCAGCAAGGAAGGGTTTTTCCATTTTGAATTAAGTATTTTGAATAACTAAGAGTAACTCTTGCCTCATTTATCCTCTTTTCTGTTTTTCTGACCCTTTAAGCATGTAGCCTTCTTTAAAAAAAAAAACCTTTGTGAGATTTTACCCTGAAATAACTCCAAATCTCATAAATTCAAACACACTACGTATTCAGCTGCCAAGCATCATAAGCCTCATGGTGAGACTGCAGGGGGAAGCACATTTAGCTATTACCAGGGCTTGCTTTGCCACATCACTGGTTTTATGGGAATAAAGCTGTGTTGCAGACTGAGCTCCAAGAGCCGGTGGCTTAATAACCTTAACTTTCTCTAGACTGTTATAATAATATTTTTAACAGATCCCAGGTGAAAAGTAACTTACTCTGACTTATAGATGCCATTTTGCTGTATCCTAACGTCTAGCCAATATTTAGAGACTTGAAAGCTATTTCCATCTGGAGAGAAAACAGCCCCAGGATGGTATTCAGCGTATTTCAACTATTTTTTCTGCCGTTGCTTAGCATTTGTGTTTGTTCCCATTGGTCTTTTTACTTCCCTTTTTAGAGTTATGCCTGTTCCAATTTGTGAATATCCAGGCCAGCAGTTTGTTGTCTGCAATGATGTAGAAGCAGCATATATTTTACATTTGTCTGGAGTGGTAGCTTTCATGCCAGCTGACACGGATGGGAACTCCAGGCTCCCATGTGACAATGAAGCTTTTCAAGGGCAAAAAGATGACCAGGTTTTGACTGGTGACCTCCTGTGAACCAGATGAGGGTATGCCAGAAAGCACAGGTTTGAAACCCTGAAGTCCTTTTGATTGAGTCAACTGTGCATGCAACTGTTTGCGTGATGTGACTGTGCTCCCTTCAGACCCCTCAGAGGAGCAGCCTTCCTTTACCAGGATTTGCTCTTTCAGGAGCCTTTTTCCCTTCCTGAGCCTTTCCAAATCAGTGAGCTGTGAAGCAGACCCCTGGGGTAAACCCTACCACATCCAGGGGGTTTATATCCCCAGCTGTACGCCCCTCCCAGGGCCTGCACAGCCTCTTCCATGGGTGTTCAGCACTATGAGAATTTTGGAAATTAATGAGGAGTGACCATATTTACCCATGGTTTCAGAGCAGAAAATGTCATGATATGCTGGGGCCAAAGCACGGGGCAATGGGGATGCACAGGTGAGGGGATCTGAACCATCCTCCACTTCCCATCTTTCCAACCCAAGTAGTTTCCAAGCAGCAGCAGTGTTGCAGACCAGCTCTAGGGACATCCTCTCTCACTGGACCACAGGAGGAAGGATGCAGAAAAATCAATGGGCAGCATCCATTTACTGTAATGGGCTTTTGTTTGGGTCAATGGGCTTCTTCCTCCTATTAATCACCACTGTGCAAAGGCAGCACTTGAAGCTAAAAGGGAATAAAATCCCATCCCTGCAGGGAATGAAAACAACCCATTAACTACGAATAGGATGCTCTCTCACTTGCATATGTTCTGTCTGTCTGTCTGTCTGTCTGTCAGTCAGTCTGTTGTGACCAGGGTTACAAGGGGAGGAAGAGCTGGGCTCAGTTTGTGTCCATTTTTCATTGCAAGGATTACTCAGAAAGAAGTGGCCAGCACACAGGTTTCCCTGAATAATCCTTGACATTTCTGAGAGTCAGACATTTCCTCGTGCTATTCAGATTCCTGATATTTTCCTCTGACTTAACGGGTGATGAAATTAGATTTAAAAATTACCTGGTAGCCCAAGCAGCTCCGTATGGAGAAGTTTCTATCAGGAGTTTGTCGCATGATGGGAGCTGGGTGAGGCTCCAGTTGTGTGCCACGAACAGCCCCTTGGCTCCATGTTCTCCCAAAATCCCTCTGGGAGCCAGCTGCCCACATGCTCACCCAGACCAGCCACGCTGCTGTTCATGCCCAGTGATGAGGAATGGCCATGCTGCCTCCACAAGTGCGTGGGAACCAGATTTCCCACCCCATGGGGAATGTCCCAGCTGCCTCTTCCAGTGGAAGGCATCAGCAGAGAGGTGCCTACAGAGGGAAAAATTCTTGGACACCATTCTGGACCCACATGCAGGACCAAGGTGCCAGTGGGAATGGGAAGAGGCAGGGCTTGCCTTCCCAAAGCCTGATGAGCCTGTGAGTGAGTAATAAAACTGTTGGTGATTAACAGACTTTTAAATTGGGGCTAGGACTTGGAAGCAGTCCAGGGAAACACAAGCTGCTCACAGCTATTCCATGGCACACAAAGGAGATACACCCATGAGATAAATTATTCATTGCCACTTTCCCAGCTCAGCTCTCTTGATGACCTGGTAGGACTGATGAAAAAAGGTCTGCAGGGAATAAATGCTGAGGTGGGACCAAAAGATCAGAAAGCGTGGACAGAGGCTCAGCATGCAGGTGGAAAATCATGTCAAATGGAAACAAACATGAAGAGGCAAAGATTGAATTGAGAGACAGAAAGGGAGGACAAGCTGAAAAACCTGGTGGAGTACTGGAAGTGATTAGAGCTGTGACACTGGTGCCAGGAGAGGAACAGGTCTAGAAACTACAAGGACTGGAGTGCTCTCCCAACATTTTGCCAAAGTCAGGAATGAGTGTGTTGAAGATGGCTTTGCTGATTGAGTCAGGATGTGGAGCATGAGAACGGCAGCAGCTCAGGGATGGGGACTACAGAAAGAAACCAGCTGGGCTAGAGCTGCAGAAAATAAAAGATGATGTGATGAGGGAAACAGCTCATGGGAGAAGCTGCCCTGATACTGAAGTGTTGGAAAAGACAGCTGAGATGACTTGGATGCATGTCAGGAATGTTGCCTAAAAGATACCTTACATGGCAATGCACATGGAAGTGCTAGGAATAGAAGAATGATGAGCACAGGGCAAGCAGTGAAGAGCAAAGCTGAGCTAAATGGTTTGAAGGCAAGAGAGGCTTCTTCAACACCAACAGGGCAGAAGAAACCTCTACTGAGCTAATGGACTAGGAAAACAAAATAGAAAGCCATCGTCATTTTCTTGGTTGAACTAATTCATAGAAGGATTTAAACCTTGACCCAATCAAAGAGCACCTCTCAGCCAGGTGTTGGAGGTGCTGCTGGTCCCTGGGAAGGCTGGTAGGAAATTGGAAGGAGCTGTCACATCCTGGGAGAGGATTAGGATCCAGCACTCTCCTCCAGCTCTACTCATGGCCAAGACACAGGATTGCACTCATGGTCTCTCGTGTATTTGGTGGGCACTGTTCATGGTCAGGCTTGAATGTTTTATGGAAACCAAGGGTCCGGTTCATTCCGTAGCCTGGAGAGTCCAGTGACAAAAACCCAAAAAGGGGGAACCCAGCCCTTAGGTACTGAAGGGGGTGGGAGGGCTGGGGCGGGCAATGCTGATGGATGGGCTGGGGAACCAATGAGGAGCGGCAGGAGGAGGGACCAAGGAGAAGGGGCCAATGGGGCATCGAACTGGGGAGAACATTCCAGAGAAATTCCAGATAAGGACAAAAGGGGCGGGAAGGCCAAGGGGCCAAGTGGGAGAATGGAACTTAAATAAATGTGTATAAAGCCTCGGGGTGTCTTGGGGAAGAACTTTGGATCACCCCAGCTGTGGAGGATGACACAGCCTCCTAGTGTTCAGGAGGGCCACTGGCCTGCACAGCTATTCCCATAAAGATTTAAAAAGTGCCTTATGTAGGACAGGGTATTTGGCTTGCAGGAATTCAGATGGGAATGACTGGAGTAAAAAATATGGCCAAGAAAGAAGGCAAGAACTTAGATTTACATTGTTGGAGGAGTGCTTATTCTCCAATAGGATGGCCCGCACTGCAGTGGTCCTCATGCCCACCAAAACCAGAGGGAGACCATGCCTTTGGGAACAGCTACCAGGGAAAACAGGGATGGGAAGCAGTGCATCAAGTGAGAAAGTGGTTATTTAAAATTCATTAAATGAAAGCAGCACCTCACAAGCTGATGCAGGCTGTGTATCTTGCTCTACCAATTGCCTTGGGGGAGAAACCCCAAACCCATGGACCTCCTTCCTTCCCACCACTAGTGAGGTGCACTCCATGGCATGAGCACCTGGGTTTGCAGGACTTCCTTGCTGCAGGAGGATCATGATTTATAGAAAACTAAGGGCATGGATAAAGTGTTTGTATAATTTTCTTACTGGAAACATGTAGTCTATATACATATGCAGAGCTGGCCTGGCTGATAGATCCATCAGGGCCCACTTTTCTCCAAGATTAAGCTGTCAGCCTGTCAAAGGCAGCTGAATTTTGATTGTGCTCCCACAGTCATCAAATTTTAAGTCAGTCCCAGCTTGAATAGTTGTTGTAGTCCTTCGATAGATTGTCTGTGCGTCCCTCTTTCTCTTTGGTGAGGACCCTGGGATGGGAGGGAAGCCTGGGCAGGTGCTGTTCCCTTCCCAGCTGCCACAAGGGCACACCTCCAGCCCCTCACAGGACATGTGTCACTCAAGAAAACCTAAGAGAAAGGAAAAAGCATCTGTTTTATTTCCATAGGGCTGTTTTTCAGAATTCAGGAAGTGCCAGAGACACACTTAGGGCTGCAATTGCTTAGCTTTGTTAGCAGTAGTAAACCAGAAGAAAGTGACATTACTTTTTCCAGGAGAAAGTATCATTTTAAGGGAAATTTTAAAGGGAACATGTAGAGAAAAAGACTGAATGAAATCCTGGAAGCAAGGAAGGAAGCACTGCACTGAAGTAATAAAGTTATTTTGCTTCAGCCCTTGCATGGTGAAAGACTTGGCTTATCCTTTTGTGAGGCAACACATTCTGAAATTCATTTAATGCAGAAAAAGCCCTGTCAGTTGTTGAAATGACAACAGAGACTTGACAGGTTTCAAAGGATCTACTTTTCTTTCCCAAGTTTAGTTTTTATAGGAAATTCCAAATCTTTCTGGTTTTGATCCAGCAAAGAATAACAGCCCATTGCAAAACTGGGGAATTCCCCACGAAATTTCGGCTCCTGCACAGTGCTAGCTACTTGCAGTAGCTTTAGCTTCTGGATTAAACATTCCCTCCTTTCCTTCTGCTTCCCGGGACACAGGATGCAAACAGGAGAGACAGCAAGTGCTGCCCACCCATGTCTGACCCACCCTCCCCCACCTTCGGCAGCTACAGCCCAGGAAAAGCACCAGCTCAGCAGAGTGAGGGAGGACAGGGAGCTCATCCAGCATGGGAAGAGTTACCCATGTTTCCTTGTGTTCTGCCCACAAAAGCAGTCCAAGAAGAAAGGAAAACAGGGCTGGCAGCTTGGTTGAATGTGGTTATGAATGCTGAGAGTGCGTCCATGCCACTGGAGGGGACACCTTGCTGAGGGGGGAAAGCCTCCTCCAAACCTGCAGGCAAAAATGAACTCAGGTTTGGGCAAATTGTGTGCCCAAAAAAGGGAAAAACATAGTCCTGCTGGAGCTGCAGTCTGAGATAAGCCTGGTCCCTTCTGGGCTTGGCCCTGGCAGGAGTGCCAGGTGGTGAACTCTTCTTCTCTACTTGGACACCTGTGTCTACCAAACAAATAGGATATCTCCTCCTGCAGCTGATCTCCACTCCAGTAAGGTTAATTGTTGAGGGATGGAAAGATGGATGTCAAAGCACTTGTGGGAAAACTGTTTTTCTCCCTCCCCAGTGTGATCGTGCCAGTTCATCTTGAAAACTTGGCCAGAAGAGGGCTAAATGTAAATTGATTCACTGGATAAAAAAATAATGAGAAAGTTTTTCCCATCCCTAGTATTTTTTTTCTCTATCTGGTTTCCACACTTCAGCATCACAGAGAGAGTATTGCTTTTTATGGAAAAACTACACTTACCACCAGGAAAATGAACTTTCTGTCTCAGGAGCAACCGAGCTGCTTGCCCTGGCCAGGAGTTTGCTTTCCCAGATGTGTATTTGTGTGGGCTCACCCCATGTGGACCCAGGCATGCAGCCACAAGGAGAAATGTCCCTCATGGCCCACAGATCCCCAGCACAGGCAGTCCTTGTGCACCTCAGTGTGATGGTGCACTCATACTTTACTCCTTGGCACTCTTTAGGCCCTTTACAGCAAAATATTCCAGCATGAAGCTTCCCTTTAGGATGAGAAAGGAGTTGCACAAGAGCCCCAGCTGGGATTCCACACTGCAGCCATTAAAAGCATACTTGTATCGTGCATGCAATTTTTACATAGTCCTGGCAAATATTTCTGGGTCCTGCTGCAGCATTCATGAGAACCAAGAGCATCCCAGCCTTTGTGAGCATTCCCACTGGTCCCTCAATCCAGTGACAAGGACAATGCACCCACACACGGAGCTGTGGCCAGGTGTGCCTCCAGTCAGGGACAAATAAGCAACTCTTACAAGGAAAAAAAAGAAGTAATTGGGAGACAGAAGGCAAAAGTAACAAACTGAAAGAACAGACTCATTTTTGATATGACAGAAAAATAGTTCTTTAACAATACAGAACAGAACGTGGTCTAGTTGGGTTTCTCGGTGTATCTCCTGTGATTCACAGACTGACTCATATTACCAGAGTATCACCAGTTATATAATGGGATATGTTCTTGAAGGTATGTCGTGGCCTGAAATTTTCATAATGGATGAAATTTAGATGGGGCCTCTATTGTTATGTGGCTGGATCATCCTGGTAGTGGAAAGAAGCAAGAACAGGACAAAGTCACAGAAACATGTGCTTTAAAACTGGGAACTCATAAAGTTTGCCCCAGAGAGGGGCTCCCCTGCGAGATGCACTCAATGTAGGTGGTCCCTGGCAGCAAGGCAAGTAGTTAGAACTCAGACATGTATGAACAAGGCAAGGGCTAATAAGCCCTATTTCTGCTTCCTAATGGGAATTCCCAGGGAGACTGAAGGCTGTGGGACTGGAGGGACTCCTGGCTCATCAAAACAACTCTCCTTTTGCCTCCTGTGCCTCATCACCTAGTGCTGCTTACAAAGCTGCCATCCTTTAGGGCCAGGTAGACCCTGTACAGCAGGTCAGGAGCTGCCCGGAGCTCGATGGGACCCTTGATGAGTGCCCAGCTGAAGCACACCCTTGGCAAGCTGCTATCAGCCTGCTCTGGGCCAGCACTGGTCTGCAGTGCAGAAAGCTTCTTCAGCCTTCTATGCTTGCCCTTGAGGCATGAGGAGAGTGCTCACAGCCTCTCTCTGCTTCTCATGAGGCTCAAAATGCCCACTCCAACAGCATGCGCTGATTCCAGGAGTTTTGTTTGCTTTGGGCATGGCTGAGCAGAGCAGGCAAAGGGCTCATCAGGTCTTCAAATGAGGCTTTCCACCCACCAAGCCAATGTAGGGCATGCAGACCTACCCCACCACAGCAGATTCATGGAGTCCATTGCCCTGCCAGCTTCTCCCCCTTGCCACAGGCTGCTGCAGACATCGTTATTGCCCTGCCAGGGCACACCCCTCTGCTGCAGTGCAATCTGCTTCTTCTGCTGTGGTCCTCAAGGTGAAATAGAATCACAGAATTATTTAGGTTGGAAAAGACCTTTAAGATCATCGAGTCCAGCTATTAACCCAACACTGCCAAGTCCACCACTAAACTGTGTCCATCAGTGCCACATGTACACATCAACTAAATACTTCCAGGAATGATGACTCTACCACTTCCCTGAGCAGCCTACTCCAGTGCTTGACAACCCTTTCCACAAAGACATTTTTTAATATCGCACCTAAATCTCCCCTGGAACAACTTGGGACCATTTCCACTTATCCTGCTACTTGTTACCTGGGAACAGAGACCCCACCTGGCTACAGCCTTTCAGGTAGTTGTAGAGAGCAATAAGGTCTCCCTTGAGCCTCAGTTTCTCCAGGCTGAACAATCTCAGGTCATGATCAGGATTTTGGAAGAAAATAACCATTTGAAAGAGCTATATCACCAAATTTTGCACATTGTTAGTGTTTCTCTCATAGGAATGGATATTCTACACTGGATGTGGATAGCTCCTCATACTATAACCAGCTTCAGATGCTATGAAGGTGGCACATGGACCCTGAAAGCCCTCATTTTGAGACATGGGCGTTCTCAGGGGAGATCAGGGCACTAATGGGACCAAAAGGCTTGTGAAACTGAGGGAACTTTTAGTGCTAAAGAAATAATGCTAACTTGTGGTGTTTGATGTTGATGCTACAGCCACATTTTTCATGTTGTCTTACTGCTGTGATGTGGATTTAATGTTTAGATTAAGTTTTTCTTTATGAGACTAGTAGCTTCATCTTTTTTTTTTTCTTTCATCTTTTCATTTATAAGACACAACTATTGTCAACCTGGAATACTTAAATTGGGCAATTAGGATAATTATTTTTATTAAGGTAACACCAGAAAGCCTTCAGTGAGGGCGAGGTTGCTATGATTTCATGCATTGTTCAAAGATAGGGAGACTGTTTTTGCTCTACCTTGTTGTGTCTCTTTTGCTCATTATTTGTAAAGGTAAACAAGCCCAGAAGAGAGACTGAGCAAGAGCTGAGGATTTGGCCCAGTGATGTTGCTGCACAGTTAGAGCCAATGCCATGGATAACTGTCCTCAGGATCACAGCTCCCTCCCAGATGAAAAGCCTGGGAGGTGCTTTTGGGTTCAGAGATTGCTGGGGCACATGAGTCACTGCTTTGCTGGCTGTAGAAATATTGTGCTCAGCACCACTGCTGTAGGAAGTGCAAATCTTATGTAGGATGCTGAGGACTCATAACCTCATGCCAATGCAGAGCCACTTTGGAGGCCAACAGAGGTTTGTGGTGCTGGAATCCTGCTCTACATAGACAGTAAAGAGGAAACAATCTGCAGTAAAACCAACTTGGATGGTTATTTATGGACAAACTTCTCCAGTGGACAGCACTACCAAGGGCTAAGCGTTTACATAACAGGGGGTTGAGCCCTTAAGTGTCCTGCTCAAACACTTCCTATGACACTGATACCCAAAAAAGTAGTTTGGACCTCTGACTTTCCAGTGTTGGCTCTGTACAGACTGTGAGGAGGAGGGGCTGTGTTCAAACCATAATCTACTGGCACCTCTCTAGGGTGTTTTGATGGCTTCTCTTCATTGACCACATAGGCAGGCAGGGTCTGGGCATGCTGGAAAATTGGGCTTTGAATTGCTCATTACTCTCTCAAACACAGACTCCACAGGAGGCACCAGTGACAATTGCTGGTATCATAGAAAATTACCTCAGTATCAATTTAGGCTCTATTTGAGATGTTTGTCTAACCCAAGACAACCATTGATCTGGACATAGGTTTGTTCTTAAATAATGGTTTTCCCCAAATAGAGGTCTAAAAAATATCCATGATTAAAAACTTAATTACTGCATAAACAACTTTAGTTTAATTGCAAGCTCCAGCTGAACAGACGTGCTGGGACGTTAGGGAATTATAGCTAATGCAAACAGAACTCTGATGTGTTTCTTCACAATATTGTGTTAAGTAAAATCCTTGAATTCCTCCAATGTTATTTTAAAGAATTGTATGTGATAAGTCAACTTGGTTATGTGTGCTTGTGTGACAAATTGCCAAACATCCCACAGGGCAAATATGAAAAAACAACGGAGAAGTCATTCTGAAGAAATGAGACTTTATTGACTTTTTTGTCCCACTTTCAAAGGCTGTCAATGACATATTGTTGAAGACTGTGATTTCACAATTTCATTGTAATTCCAGAGGGTGGATAGTAAAGTGAATCACACGTTGGCATATCATCGATTGTGTGATTTTTCTTTTTCAAACCAAAAAAAGAAACAAAGCAATTGAAGAAAGAGTGATGGAGAGCAAGGAAACATGACAGTCCTTGATTCACACCTTTCTGATATCCATGACAGCTGGTGCTTGTCTGTTATAAGGAGAGGATTCACATAGAAGAGGATATGATGGGAAAGCAAAATCCATCATCAGGGAAATGACTTTTGAGCAGATCCAGAAAATCTGGATCCCATACTTGGGCTGGTTTTGGGTTGTTTTTTTTTTTTTTTTTAAGCAGAGGAATAATAACTAGAGACATAAGGTATCTAGTTAGTCACACACTGTGGGCTTGGCAACAGTGATCCATATCCTCCAGCACTTTCAATGGCCTCGAGCTGTTAATTGTCAAGGACTACTATGAATGACATCAGGGGAGGATCTGGTGCTGATAATTTACAAAAGCATTAATTTTTGAATGCAACCTTTTAAGTGAGTTTGTGATGTGAACAATAATGGAAGAAAAGGAACTGGGGAGAGTTGCATGCCAAGGAAGCAACAAGGGATGCCAAGAATGAGCAAAATTACAGGTGGAAGGGTAAAACTACAGACAAGCCAGGCAAAAAATAATGAGGCAGCTTGTGCTAAATTACAGCACCAAGCTGTGAGTTAATTGTTGCCATGAAGTGGTGTCAGAGGTGAACCCAAACTGTGTGTGGCCCTTTAGAAGTTTTTCTGATACTCCTGTCTCCAGATGGTGCTTCTCAGGATTTGGGTCCTGCAGGAGATGGGACAACATTAGTTCAAATGCTGACAGTCATTGATGCTTCTTCCTGGAAGGCTGCAAAGTGCTGTTTTTCTTAACATTTCAAATGAAATGTCCTTGAAATGTCAGTTAGTGCGACAATGTGATGAAAAGGATTTATAGCAGACCTGCCTGGAATGTGTATGAGGGGACAATGACAAGCAAAGAAAGAAGAAAAGAAAGCAGGCAGAGTGAAAGTACAGAGTTTATTTATTAAAACAGAATTTAGTATTGCAGTAACAATCTAGTTGTTCTCTGTTACACCAGAATATGTGTAATATATCAGCAGCTCCTGCAAGCCTGTTTCTCTTAGCAGTGGGAGCCTTTCTTTCCTGCTAGATTTTGAATCTGATTTCCAGATTATCTTAATTACTTTCCAACTGAGTCAAGATTCTGGAATGTTTCTTTTGGAATAGTCCAAAATGAGCTTTTTCTTCTTTTCTTGGAGATTCACTTCTATTCTGTATGGAGTTCATGAAGTTCTGAGTATTTAAATTTTCTGCAGCTGACCAGTTTCAGTGGCAGCTCCACACACAAAAGGCTTTGTGCAAACAGACCCTTGGCACTGCTGCAGATGAAATGCATTAAATGACCTATGTGAAACTGTGCAAATCAACAAGTATTTTCCTCTAAGTTTATAAAACTTAGAGGAAGGTGAATACTCTGGACAACTCTGACCAATTTTGCAGCTATTCTTGTGGTGAGAGTGTCTGATGAGAAAGGAAGTGAAGGATGGGAAGATGCATTGAGCCACTTATCTCTGTCATGTCTTGATTAATACAACTGAAAGGCAGAAGCTGTAATTGAACACAGGGTCCTGTGCTGAAGTCTCTGACAGACACATGCTTTGAGGAGAGCAGATAAGCCAAGCTGGTTTTGGTACATGAATATTGCTATGTAATATGTTTACCTAAGCGTTAAAGAAGAAAAAAAAACCAAAGAGAAAAATGAGATCTTCTCTGAATTTAAAATATTAAACAGAGGCTAAATGATTGGTCCTGAGCCCTAAAAAGCCTTCTTACATGAATCATTGACGAAGTGAAGACGGGAACCTTATTTAATATATCAGTTCCTAGAATGGGACTTTGGGCTTTTTACTAAGGAACCACGTTCCCTGAAAGTAATGGCTTTATCAGTGCAATCAGCACCATCCAGAGTTTACTGCTTTCTGAAATCAGAGGTCCCTCATGAGAGATCCAGGACAGTGCTTGGCTTTTGAGTGGTTGTCCTTTCTCATGCAGAGGTGCTTAAAACAGGGAGAATGTAGCAGGGTGACATAGCTATAGTTCATAGGACTGGATTTATCTGTATGCTGGGGAATGGGCTGATTGCTCCACTTTTGCACGAGCTGATCTATTTTGCGTTCTGTTTATGAATGTAATTCCTAAAGGGAAAGACTTCCTGAGTGCAATTATATTTGTTCTTGCTACGGAGCCACTCCCCATCTCAAAGTGCTTAATTTACTTTCCTAAAGTCGTCAAGTTGCTCTCAAATTTAGAATTCAAGCTTTGATGTACCAAAAATACCAGGCACGACCCTCCAAAGTGCAAGAAGTCTGAAGCCTGTGCAGAATTGCTGCCCTGCAGACTAGTGGATTAGCAGAGAAATTTTTTTTCTAAAGATATGGAATAATAGAGCTATATTTGGATGTTCTTTTTAAGTCAGTAGCTGTCTAAGAATGGTAGCTCCTAGCACAGGCTCCTTTGTTACTGGAAAATGGATCCATCCAGAGAGTTCAATCACACATATATCACACAGGCTGACAGCTCACATTCTATTACCTTTCTCTAATGCTTTATTTCTAAGTAATAATTATTTTAATGGGTGATTATTCTATTTTTGAGCAGTTTAAGGAATTTCTGATATGGGTAAGCAGGCGTAACTTTTAAAAACCTTTGCTTCATATAAATTTGCCCTATAATTGATCATATCATCTCTATGATACAATCCCTAAAATATGATCTGACTAAAACCTATCATTTTATCTCCTTTGAGATACCTACATCCATTAGACAAGGTTCTCCATTCTCTCTTTAATTATTTGTTCTGGCAATAAAATCTTCAGTGGCTGTTTAAGAAATAAACCTGGAGTTCAAAAACTCCCAGTAGAAACTGTGGTGAATATAATTTCATTATACATAGCACAGAAAATATTCTATCTGCTGAAACCTTTGTGGCCTACTGGGAGAGCCCTGGAACAGAGAGAGGAAAATGCCTCCTTCTATGGGTTGCAAATTGGATCATATCTTAGTTTTAATTTTGAGCTGAGACAGCAGTGCCAAATGAGTCATTGGCCAGATGAAGAAAAAATACAACAGAGTCCAGTTTTCTTTTTTTGTTCGTCAGCCTTGCCCTGGCCCTTTCTTGCATGCAGGACAAGAATAAGAGTTCTAAGCCTCCTTCATTCTTCAGGAAACCATGGAGAGCAACTATCTGGGCATAGAAGCTCCTAATTTGGTGGTCAATGAATGACAAAGAAAGGCATAGCCATGAAAGCTGATCACACCAAGTCTGTCAGGAGAGAGATTCAGGACAGGGTTCTGTCCCTGCCAAGCAAAATGCAGCAAGCAGGTACCCAAGGAAGGAGAGTATCTGCTTTTCAAGGACCAGCATTGCAAGGGAAGGCTCTGGGGTTACTGCTGCACTGCTTCTCAGGCTGCTGTGGGGGTGGATACATCTGTGTTGGATGTTTTCCCATTTACTGCAATTATGGAGGGGATTACCCAAGGATTTTCCCAATTCTGAATGGTGATAAAGGCAGATGTGCTAGTCTGTGATGAACACAATGGAAAAGAGGACGTGCTGCAAAACACTGTGTTTCCTTCTTATGGTAATGGGGTAGGAGGGCAGATAGGTCAGGATCTGGCCTGGTTCTGTTTCATACAACCTCAGGAAGGTGGCTGGAAGGAGATAAGGCAAGGCAAGGCAGGTTGTGGTAAGGAGAAGAGTATATAATTTTCAGATAGAAAATAAAACAAATGGAATCGTGACATTTTCTTTGGTTTGTGCACGAATGTACATAGCATCACCAAAGAACAAATTCTCTCAAGAGGCCTGTGGTGTCCAAAATATCCATAATGTTTTCCTATTCTGTCTACCCTCATATTCCTGAAGAATGAATATATATAAAGCACAAATTTGTGATAAACTGGAATAAATGTGCTGGTAGGACAAGACACAGTCACAGTAGCACACAGTAAGTCAACAATACCTTGTATGTGCTACAAGTTCCTGCTAGCCATAGTCTTCCTCACTGTTTCAATGTGCTCTGGGAGGAAGGTCTCTAAGTGAGGTGGCTAAAGCTGCAGCCATTGTGAAAAGTCAGCTCTTTTCTAGCAATCCAAAGATGGACTGTAAGGGATTAAAACCAGTATTAGGATAAACTTCATGAAATGTGACTGGCCCAGAACAATGTGACACTGGTCAGACATGAAACAATATTATTTGCTGGTCAGGTGAAACAAGTCAGCTCTTCTTTGACAAGGACTCGGGAATGTTTCAGCCTGCACGGTTCTTGGATGAGCAGAAAGTGTCTTTGTCAGCTCTCCAGGAGGATGGGTGAACTTTTGTCTGCATTCCTAGCTGAGACTTATTCAGTGTCCTGAAGGGCAGAGCTCCTTTGATCGTGTTTCATCAGCCTGCTTTGCTGAGCAGGTTTCAGCCAGCTTTTAATCTGTGGCTGGTAACACACTCTGGTAATTAGCCAGCAGTCAGTTCTGCAATCAGCCAGCCTCTGGCTGCAGGCAATGGGCTTCTTGAGAGGGCACCTGCTGCGGCAAGAGTGTTCCCCTGGGCTGCCAGGACCACAAGATAATTGTCCCTCACGTCTGGATTCACTGCACTCTGTGCAAGATAGTTGGGACAACCTGACAGGAAGAACTCTCGTGATCAGCTGTGAGAGCTACACAGAAGCCTGTGGTGATGTTTTTTCTCTCCATGGGACAGCATTCCTGAGGCATATTCCATCAGCCCAGTCTCACCATATTCTTCTTTCTCAGTACATCTCCTCTTTCAACATTATGACATTGGCACATTTTGCTGGCAGAAAAAAGGTGAGCTCTAAATAGAGCTAATGATCGTCTTGTAACATAATTCCTCCTACACCCACCATCACCTCCTTTTCTGCACTTCAGTCAAAATACCACAGTTCAAAGATTGCCAGCTGCCCATTTTGGGATACCTATTTTTTCCAATAAGTTGGTCACACCCAGATAAGAGTACAAGTGCATGGTGATGCTCTGTAGATGTCCTCAGCTGTCTCTTGGCAGTGGGTTACCAGACAAGGGGGTGAATGCTTTCTCTTGAGAATCCACATCTGCTTGCATTCAGATGAGTCTGTCTTTTTGAAAGAGCCATGGTGTTTTGGTCAGATTATCACAAAGCATCCAGACAATAAAGCCATGCACTACAATGTGGTGAAGGTCCTGCTTATGAATATTACAGTGGGCAGCTAATTGTCTTTCCAAAAGTCTTAGACGCAAAAGAAATTTCAAAGAATAAATATCTGAGCTTGCACCTTCAAATGCACCTAGTGGGTGTTTGGAGAGCAGCTCACACATGAGGGAGTGATACCCACAAAAAACTATTCATTTTAGCATGTTCTTGGCTCCAAGTTTACCTGGCCAAGTGCATGCCCAGCTGCTAGCCTGCCTAAGGGTTGTGTTCCAGGTTTTCCTGATCTCTAAGTTGTGAGACATACCCAGAGGACTCTGCCACCAGCATGAATGCACCCACCAGCCAGAAGGCACACAACCAATTCACCAGCTGGGACCATGCCACAGCCCTTCACATTTCCTCAGCTTTATTTTGCAGAGTTAATTTTGAGGAATATCAGATAGGCTTCCACAGGAAATAACCTACAAAGAAAGGATAGTTCTCCTAATTTTTACCAAGTCCTCTGTGTGAGAAGTGGAGGCAGGAGCAGAGAGAAGAATCTGAGTGTTGCTGAAACTGCTGGGCATACCTGTTTGCATTGGTCTCAGTGATCTAAATCTTGTGACAACAAAACATCCCATTGCAGCTCTGAATGGAGCTGTGGGCTGTAAGGCAGCTGTTCTGCAGGAACTGGAGCTGTGTGAGGCCTGCTGGCCATCCATGGCTTCCTTTACTTCTCAGCTTGAGTGGGGATTCTCATTAAGCCTCTGTCATGGCTGCTTCTTCACTTAAATTACAGCTCAGCAGCACTATTTAAAAGGTTTTAATTCGACAGATGTCTTCCTGTGTGGACCCCATCTCAAACCATGCTGGTGTCCTGGATACTGATTCTGGCTGTGTGGACCTCTTTTGTACATATAATTGCCTGCCAACAGGGCAGGGCGTGTGCTGAGCCAGAAGAGATTTGTACATCTTCTCAGGAGTATCTGTTCCTATCACAGTCCTGAAACAGACTGTACTCTCTCAGTGTGAAATCTCACTATTCCAGTGACTTATCCCCTCTTCTCCCAACAGTCAGATGTGTGTCTAATGGTCCTTCTGTCCTTTATTACCTCAGGCATTGGAATGAGCAGCTACTGCTGCACCAGATGCATACAAAACTGTCTGATTTTGCCTTACGTAGTACAGACTGTTTTTAGTTTGTCTGGAAAAGCTGCTGCAGGGCAGGTTATTGCTGATATTTCTTTAACTGTTGGCATCAAGTAATAACATGGTTGGTGTTTCCTAGGGGACTACTGGACCCTGCAATGCTGCCTGCTGCTTCTTGGAGTTCTTGGTTTGTGTGTCTGCTGTAATTGCTTTCCCTGGCATCAAATCAATGTCAAGCTACAGCCTCCCTGACACCCAGAGATCTCCCTCACAAAAAATAAAAATAATTCCTCTAACCTTTAATCATGAAACCCACTGGTGAATTATCTGTACTGTGCTGGGATGTGCAGGGCTGTGAAAACTTTGCCAATAGATTCAATCTTGTAGTGAGAAAAAAAAAACAACCCCACAAACCCTGTCTCTTATGAAAAATTAATTCAAGTTGCCAGCTACAGCATTCTAGGCTTTTGCATTTTCAAAGTCATCAGCTTGAAGGAAAACATATTTTCAGCTTTTGGCCCACTAAATACAGACCAGAGCTGTTCTGAGAGTTTGTCAGCCTGATCCTTGGCTAGACTGCTTGAATCTTATTTTCCATTTGGTCTAATCATCCCCCAGCCTTGAAACAAATTGTTCTGGAGCCAGTGGGAGGACCCAGACCTCAGGGCCATTGTTAGAGCTGGATTCCTGCAGAGAACATTCAGAGAACTCCCTCATTCTCCTCCCAAATTTTTTCCCCTCCTGTCACCATAGAGCATTTTCTCATTTAAATAATAGCTGCCCATCTGTTCTGGTCTCCACAGCGTGCTTCTACTCAGCTTTTAGCAAACTAGCCTGAGGAAGTGCCGTGCTTTTGGGAAAAATCCCAGCAAACCCCCTTCTCCACTAGCCAATAAATCAAAGTCCACACTCCAGCACCCTCTGGCAGGAGGGAGCAAAGATGGTATCACTGCAAAGGGGGAAGGAATCCCAGGAACACACAGAGAATAACAATGAGAGAAGACTCCTGATGGGCATTCCTCAGCAATAACAGTGTTTTGCCAGAGGCTTTTGCCAGAGTTACTTAGGACATGCTATGACCTGTAGTGAGGTTCCTGCTACACAGTGCCCAAAAGCCAATGATGCTGAGGGGAGCAGCCTCTGTCAGCTGCCTTAGTCCTGAGTGGTTACTGCATAGCACATGGTACCACATGTGAAATAAAATGGAAAATGACCCCAGTGAAAAAGGGAAGCCACTCAAGAAAAAGATGCAGCATAAAGACCTGCAGGCTCTGTGGCACACACCACAGAGATGATGTTTGTCATTTGGAAGGAGATGCAAAACCTGCAGCAGCTCCGTCATTTTGCAGCATTGACAGAGGTTCCCAGAGCACACATGGGTGATCAGCCCCAACCAAACTGGATATTTGTTTATTTAAAATTGGATACAGATGCCTGAACTGGTGTGGTGCTAAAAACAGTTTTAACAACACTGGAAGCATCACCATAGATAAGACAAGACATGCAGTAAACCCTAGAGACTACACAAACTGATCTTTAAAAGGAAGGGTGTGAAATGCAAGCTCAGATAAGTACCAAAGTGAGTGTAAATTTGTTACATTCACAAATGTGTATGTGCAGGAAACAGAGTCTCTTTGTTATTTGGGAAATACTACATGCTGAATTTCAACAGAAGGGATAGGGACCAAAGAAAGAGAAGACTGAAAGAAGGCAGGTATCAAAACTCTTTGATGGAAAGATTTTAAAGAATTCCTGTAAATGTGTTGGAAGGGAGTGATTTCACTACATGCAAAGGGAATATTTTCTTTAGGATATACTTCATGCCAGGTATTTTCCTACACTTCATCATCAGCAGGTCTCTGGTAAGGCTGTAAAACTACAGCACATGTTTTTTTGCATTCTGTTTGAGAGATATTCTTGTCTCCAACCACTGCTTAATTTGCATTCAACATGCCAACCAACCATCATTTCTCACTGTGGGGAGGGATGGAGACTGCCCTCACAGGTCTTTTACAGAGCACCTCAAGCAAACAGCTATCTAGCATAGTACTGGTAAAGATGATGCTCCATTTGGGCCAAGAACTGGAGACAAGGCCCCTTAATTCTCCATCCATATACTAAGACCTGGAAAAACACAGTAGCAGAGATTGTGCCAGCATACCAAGCTGGTCTGACACCAGCTGGAGCACTTGGGCTAAGGCAAAGTGACAATAATGGAAGACAGCTGCAATATGCTTGTCCTGCCAGAGGGAAAGGTTTACAGAAAAACATGTGTCTCGTCTTCCTCAAGCAACACCTGGAAGCTGCATAATGCAGAGACTGAAAAAATGGGAAGCAAGTCTCATTCTGGGGGAAAAAACTGAAGGAATGCTTGAAGTCCTGCTTTAAGAGCAACACTTGGTTGGCTGAGGTAGCTCTGGGCAAAGCCGGAGGATAGATTTGTCCAGGGAGCAAGTATTTCAGCACAAATGCCAACACATACACCTCAAAAATCAATAGGACATTTTAAATCAGTGAGGTTGTTTATTTATGCTGGAAGCTATGTGTTATAACCATCTCAATTCTTACTTGCTATTACCTTTGGCTTGAGGAAGAAAAAGGCAGTGAGGAACTGCCCTCTTTATGGGAGCCTGGTGAGAGCCAGGCAGAAAGAGCTGTGCTTGCAGAGCTGTGTCAGGCAGCCCAGGGTGGCTGGATGTCAGGCTCTGAAAGGAGCCTGTCCCAGTCAGTGTCCTTTGCTAGGACTGATTGCAGAACAGATTTAGCTTTCTACCATTTAAATGTACATATGACTGCTCTGTGACTCAATTAATAGGTCCAGTGCTCCTGGCCTGGCTCTCTCCCTTGAAGGGCAAAAGGCAGATCTCTGTGACTGTTAATGCTGCAGACTTGTTTTGATTTTCATGATGTGGCACTCCAGATGCAGAGCACTCTCAGCTGGCTCTCCCAGACTTGCTTTCCCGCTGTGCTCCCTCTTCCAGGGCAGTATGTCATGCATCTCGTTCCTCAGGGACAAAGACTCAAACTCTTCTTTTTGTTTTCAATGAAAATTGCTACCATTTCTGATAAATTAAAACTTACCAGGAATCAATTCATCACCTCTGAGGAAAGGGTGTTACAGTGAACATGCATCTCCTTCCCAGGCAGGGGGACTCACTCTTGATTTCTAGGAGCAGTTCTCCACCACCCCTCAGTGAGTGACTGCAGGGAAGGGTGTCTGTGCTACTCATGGTCACTGCTGGGCAGTGATCTGAGCTCTGATGAGCTTCAGCAGTCCCAGGACATCCGCAGCCATTGTGTCACTGGGCAGGAATGCAGTGGCTCCAGGGTGAGGGAGTGCCACAGGGCAAGAGAGACAGTAATGGTCTTGTCAGGCTCAGTGAACCCTGCTCAAGGTCAAGGCCCTGGGCCAAGTGGTGGGCCTGGGTTTTCCCACTGATGGAGACAAGTTTTCACATAACACTTCTCTGGCTTCCAAATACCTGGAGAACCAGGCTTGTTTGGGGTGAAAACATTGCATAAGGTGATTAGGTATTTTCTGTCTGAATTTAACTCTTGCCAGAACCTGAGAAAGGAAACCCAGCAGGGGAAGCTGGAGACAGCGAACACCAAGCTGCTACGTTTCAGAGACAGCAAGGGTCTGAGGGGACAGGGCAAAAATCAGAGCTGCCTCTGGTTTTGCTCCTCAGATGTTTTGCCTCAAACACATGTTTTTTTACTGAGGACTGGAGGATATGTTGCTCTGGAGAAAAGTATTAAAGGCTACCAGTGGGAGGGAAAGGCTGGGGAATTTCTAGATGGCACCACAACTGGGGTGGAACATAATTACTCCCCTGGAAAAAAAAGCATAAACAGCAGCCAAAACCCATGAGGTTGTAGAGAATTGCACGCAAGATATGTGCATTAAAATAAAGCCATATTACAAACCTAGAAGAGAGTAGTAAACTACTAATAATGCCCAAGGAGGAATGGGCCACATTAGGCAAGCTTAAACATGAATCACCACATGCACATAATCCCATGCTGCATTTTCATTGTCATCTTCAAGTTTCCTGCAAGGGTAGCACTTTCTCCCTGAAAACTGCATAAAATGTTCCTTCATGAATTCCTGGGAGTAGGCAACCATCTCAGAGCAGGAGAGGGAGACAAAGGACAGGGGCTGGGGAAAACCCATGAGCAAGCACAAGACACAGATTTTGCTGGAAGGGCAGTGAGGAGAGATAATGGAAACACGTTCCTGTCTGGGAAAGATGTCCACATCTGCTTCTCACTGCCTTAGTGTGGTGCAGCTTGAGGGAAGGAACAGAACAGAAGGAAGCAATCTCCAAGATTCTAGCTTGGGAGATGCTGGTTTCAGGCTGCACCCAGGCTTCACCAGTCTACCCTGCTCCAGAGGGGCTGTGAGACTCCAAAGCAGAGAAGATATAGGCCTGAACTGATCTGAAGTTCTTTGTGAGAGCTAGGCCAGACCATGGACCTGGAAGGATCTGCTTTTTCAGGAAATTGAAACAGTTTTCTGATGGACAGTGGGGTCTAGGTAGGGGAATACTGGCAAAAAGAGAGAAAAAAAGAAAAAGAACCATAAGCTCAGAGGAACAAAGATTTGGGAGACAAGAACAGATGGCAGACTGGTAAGCCCAAGTAACATATGGGCTGTTGTGGTTTAGGAATGGAATTCTTCAGTTTAGTAGTCCCACTGAAAAAAAAATAACACATTGTCCCTCCCCCTCCTGTTGGAAGCAGAAAAAGCAAAGAACATGGGCTGAGATAGGAACAATTTACTGTAAAGAGTAATGAGATAAGAAAACAAACAGTAACAGCAACAATATTAATAATAAAAGTTATAAGATAAAGCAATTATTTACACGGAAAGCCCCGACAAATGCTGACCAGCTCTTCCCCACCACACCTTGCTTTCTCCTGACTGGGAACGAATGCCCTTCTCCATGGAAGCCAGATAATCCTTTAGACCTGGCCCAAGCAACTGCTGTGAGGTGGTATAGAATAACTTCCTCACCATGTCCACACCACTCCAGGCTTCCCCTTCTCACAGCTACTGCAGAAATTAAC
>JAHLSL010000023.1:8460124-8509669 GCA_025920805.1 Petroica traversi
CCGCGGCCGCCCCCGGGATGCCGGCGGGAAGGCCTTTTTTGGCGCCACCGGAGCGAGTGCCGCCGCGGAACTGCCTCCGGCTGTGCCTGCCTGCTGGGGATGGAGAGGGCCAGGGCAGGGTTGGGAAGCCATCCGTGTGAGCTGTTCCCCAGCTAATCCCTTTTTTTGCCTGTCTTCTCTGCGGAGGGAGCAGCGCGGCAGGGAGCGTGCTGTGCCGAGGTGAAGGCCCAGGTGCCGCGGAGAGACCCGGGGCCCTGTCCCTCACGGCCTCCCCATGTCCAGGGTAGCTCCCGAGGGGCTGCCGTGCTGTGCTTTGCTTCCTTCGGCAAACTGCGAAAGGGACCGAGAATTTCCCGAGAGTGCCGGTATCGCCCAAAGCGCTCATAGCGCATAGCCCCGAACCCCGGGAGTTCTTGCCATCTGCTGCTCCGAACCTGAGCCTGTGCCCACGACAGGGACTTATCTCCATTTGGTTTGTCAGCGTTTTGCAGGCAGCTGCCCCGGTTTACAGATGGGTCTCATCTTTTTTTTTGCATGTGTATTGTACGAATGTGGGTGGCAGATGGGGTGGAGCAAAGAGAGCCCGCTAAAAATCCTTAAGTGGAAATTCGTATGTAGCTAAGGCTGGATAGGAAGATTGAGACTACACAGGAAATTGCTAGTTGCTTCTGTTGTCAGCTGCTAGAATCCTTAGTTTTGGAGCAGGGTGGTGTTTCGTAGGTGCTGTATAGACTCGTGACAGAAAGGCAGCTGCAGATCTGGGCAGAAGAGCTGAGGTGATGATGGTGCTGAAGGTTCAGGGGTTAGTGGGCTCTTAGCCCAGCAGTTTTGCCACTTTCCTGTGGTCATTTGCAACTGTTACTTTGTGCTTGAGCAACAACTTCGTGGTGAAGTCCAACATGAGCTGAACTTGCGGAGACCCTGCCTTGCCTCCCTTTGCCCGTGTCTGTGGACTCTGCTAAGCCATGGGAGCAAGTGGTGAAGATTTGGTCACACATGGCAGTGCAGGTGTCATGAGGGACCTCTGCAGTGGGACAACAATGCCTCTTGAAGCCATTCATTCACTCACTGATGCTTGACTGTCTGCTGTCTCCAAGTAAAGATGCAAGTACAATGAAACCTTGTAAAGAGCAAGAGCAAATTTACCTTTCTGGTCAGGTACTCCATGGACTTCTGTTGCCTTCAGTGGCCATCTGACATGTTCTTTGGTCAGGCTTTTCGTATAATGCAAAAGAGGAGGGACTGTGTAATGGCACAGGCTCCATAGCTGCAAGTGCTGACCCTTGCACAAAGCAGGAGTGAGCTTGTGCATTGCCACAGGCTTTGAAAGTTATTTTGCATTCATATACTTAAAGCATCTTGCATTTTGAGTGATCTGACAGGGACAGACCTTGACTGTACTCCATCACATGCGTGCTTTAGATGGTCATATTGGCCTTGAAATAAATCTTTTTCTTGGGCAGAGTAACTAAGGGGTGTTTAGTCCCTGACTTATGCCACTTTGGCGGTATTTGTAAAGTTTTGAGCCTTGCTGCTTGTAGGGCTGTGCTTAACAGTGAGGAGGCGTGTTCAGAAGGCACTTCTTGTTTTGAGTGGGCTGTAATAGAAACCTGAGGCCTACTAGGCTTCTAATTCAGGCAGTTCAGTTGTGAGTGTGGGCGAGACGCAATATGCTCTTGACTCCTTGTGGAGTATATACCTGCCATAATTTCTCAAAACGGAAGGAATTAGCTCAGGGAAGAGGAAGCTAGTAACTCATTAACTAGTTACTGGAGAAACCAGTTCCAAGGTGTATTGCTGAAAGATCTGTTCCCTCCCTCTTCTTTTTTTAAATTTTTTTTTCTTTTTCCCTTCTTTTTTTCTTCCTCTTTTTTCCTGAGTAATCTATTGCCTGATGGCAAGTAGTGTTCATTCTCCTGGTGGTTTGCCTGAGCTCTGTCTCTCCTTTAAGTTGTGTGACACTGTAAATGGTTAGATTTGTTGATCATGGAGTCCTTTTCCAACCTTAACAATAGCATGATTCTGAGATGACGGGAGCAAATGCCAATCTTGCTGGTGTTGAGCACAGTTGATTGCTTGGTGTGTGCAAGAGGGAAGGGGAAAAAGGAGTTGTTGGAAAAGAAGAAAAAGAAGAGAGGGAGAAATATGGTTTGAGTGGAGGAGAGCAGGGGTATTGTTGCAATTATTGCCTCTGCTACTTTTAGTTCACTCTTGATCTAGCAAGTTCCTCAGCCTTGAGGGCAGGTTTGTGAGATTGATAGCCTTTCAGAAATGTATCCCAGCTTTAAGTGAGTAGGAAACAAAGTGGTAAGTTTAATTATCCTCTCTTGACCCAAATCTGTGATGCTAATTGTCAATGTAGAGTGGGGCAGGAGGAAAAGAGAGTCTGTTTGGCAGACTAGATTTGGTATCCTAGATTTTTTTTTTTCATTACCTGTTATATCCCCATCCTTCATTGTCCCAGGGTCAAAATCCTTGCAAATCTGTCATGTGCTGAATGGTGTTGGAGGTGGCATTCATCTGGCCATAGGTGGTCAGCAACCGGAGGGATGGACATTCCTCGGATGCATCTCAGCCTGGTACAACCTAAGCAAAAGAGTTGTGACCTGATGTGCTCATATACTCATCTGCTTCCCACTGAGTATAAAAGAAGCTATGAATGGTCCAAGTGTTTATCTCAAGAAACTTGTGAGGCTCTTGGAAACCTCGAGTACTTTTGGAAGAGTTATGGCAGTTTTGCCGTAGGGGTGGGTTCATTTTGCTACTGGGGCACTCCCTCCTTAGTGCAGTTGTTGCAATGTTACAGGCTACTAAAACCTACTAAAAAAAAGGAAAGAAAAAGGCATAACTGAGTCTGATGGTCACACAAAACAAGGGGGCTATCACTTGCCATGTGAGTTGCAGGATTCCTGTTTCTCTATTGCCTGTAGTTCCTGGACAGTTTGGGGGGTGTCAGGGATCAGGAGCTGGGGGTCCCACCTTCCTGTTGTGGTTTGTAGAAATCTTAACACCTCTTGCCCTGGCAGCACTTGGCTGGAACTGCCTTCCCTCGATGGTGAGTCTGCAGCTGCTGCCCTTGCCAGGGTCCCTGAGGCTGACAGAAATCACCAAGGTGGTGGATCATAAATCCTGTCAATGGTATCAGAAGTGTCTGATTTCAGAGTTTCCAAAATTGAAAACTGTGAGATGTTTGGTTCGAGCTACATTTTTTCAGTTTCTGTTTGGTTTTGGTCTTGTTTTCGTTTTTTTTTCTTACTCAAGTGAAAAACATTTCAGAAAATTTTATTTCACAGTAGTGCAGGATCCCTCATTCAATTTTCCTGTAAATCTTACCTGTACCTCAGTGCCTTCTGTGCCATGTCTTGACCTCTTTTCTGAGACATCCATGTGATTGCTATGTTGACTGAAACACTACATTCATTAATCAACTTAGTGATAATATTTAGCATCATATTTTCTTGTTCCTCTTTTTCCTGCCTACTTCTGAGATGAGTATTTCTTGGGTTCCTTTTCACAAGATTAGCAGTGAAATATCTTGGCGGGCTTTCCTAAGTTGTACAAATTTCACAATTCACTTTTACCTTATTTTCCTCATCCTTGTAATTTCTTTGTATCTTTCCGTGTAGATCTTTGTGGCCCATTTCATTTTTAAATGACAAGATTTCACTTGGTATCTTGCTTTTGCGGATTTGCTTTTAATTACTGCCCTTAGTTACTGAGCAAGCTATGTTTTATTGAAGTTTAGTGCCTATTTGAGTAATCCACTCCAGAAAGTTTATTTCAAGCCGGTCTGTAGTTTAAAAATGTATCAATGAACTTTTTGTTTAACTAGGGTTTATCCCCAGTTCTGATCCAGGTAGACAGTTTAAAATGCCCCATACCAGATAATTTACTTATTCCTGGAACACATTCTGTCAGTAGAGAAGGTGT
Organism: Petroica traversi; assembly: GCA_025920805.1. Lineage (NCBI taxonomy): Eukaryota > Metazoa > Chordata > Aves > Passeriformes > Petroicidae > Petroica > Petroica traversi. The sequence continues at coordinate 8,464,055 of JAHLSL010000023.1, forward strand.
GTGCAATGATTCTCACAGATGTGTGGACCTGACTGTAAGATATTACCAGGTGTTCTAACGTGAGTGAGAAGAACTGAGTTGTAGTATGGATGCACATTGCCTGTGGCTGCACTTGTGCCCACTGAAAAGTTTGCTGCTGGCAGCTGCTCACTGGATCCCAGCTGCAGAGGCAATTGCTGCTTCAGTTTTCTGCCTGATACGTTTAAGAGCTCTCTTCAGATTTGCATCACCTCAAGTGAGGCTGGGAAGCACAGGCTGCTTCACTGGTAAGTCTTTGCTAACGTGAGTTAGCAGCTAGGTTATATCATTGAACTTTCAGCTGGCAAAGCAAATAGTGTGGTGTTCCTCTAGGAAATATTTGAAACTCTGGTTAGGAGAGTTTGCACTCTGGGATGCTGCACGGATAGCTCAGCACACAGAGCAGTGAGGATGATGATGTCTGGGAGGTGAAAGGCAGGGGTGATATCAAGCATGTGGGGACCTTTACAGCTGCAGATGATGCACTTGGAGCTGTAAGGAAACAAGTCTGCACTGGTAACTGTGCTGCTCTATGTGTTGGCAGTGGATCACGTTGGTTTGATTAATCACAGGAGTTTGATTAAACCAAAGGTGAGTTTACCTTGAGTTTGGGGGGTGTTTGTGGGTTGTGGTGTAAAGTGCCAGTTTCCATTGCTATGAAGGAGATGCCATGCAAAATCACCTTTTGATTTTGTGAGTAAAGCATGCTGGCATCAGGGCTTGGGAGAACTTGCTTCCAAAGAATCTACTGCCTCAAACTGCTTACTGTGAAATCTGGAGTCAGCAAGCCAAACCAATCCTGGAAAATAAGAAGGGGAAAAAAATACAAGCTTTAAACCATAGCAAAATCAGTCTACTTTTAATGCTAGTCATAGTTTCATCTGGGAATACTGATGTAGGAGGTTTATTTGGATGCATATGCAGCAGGAGTAAATGTACTGTACAAAAAAATTACTGTGATTTGATGAATAAACTGTTTCCTTAAGCTGAAGAATACCTTGCTTTTGTCAGGTGATAAATTCTTTAAATATAGTTGGAAAAAATGCATTTTTGAGTTTGTAGAACTAGGTTGTTTTATTGGAGTGACTCTTTTATAAAGCAGTTTCAGCTAACAAAGTAAATAATGTGTTGTATCTTTAGAAAATATTCCAGAGGGTTTCTCAGGTAACCAGGATATAGTCTTTTATCATTAGGTTGCTGATTAAATTTTACTTGGGGTTGCACACTGCCTGACAGCTGGTTGATGACCTGTGTGAGATAATCCCCATGCAAAGGATGCTGCTGCATGCCACTTGTTTTTCTCCCTCCAAAAAGTTCACAAAACAGGGTGACCTGTAACATTCGTGATGCGAAGACTCCTACTCTTTGTCTCACATTGCAAGGACAGGCTGGTTTGTGTGCTTAGAGCTTCCAAAAGCTGAGAGGAGGGCATTGAGAAGAACACAGCACTTGGCTGATCCAGGTTTGATGTGCAGAAGTGCTGTACCATTGTCTATCTGTCCATGCTGACTACAGGTGCATTAGGCACGACTGTTCAGGCTGTGCAGTTGGCTGAAAGAAAGGAGCAAAATGTTCTGGCAGTGCAAGCAAAATGAAGGCACAAAACCCAGAAGTTATGAGGTGGATGGTGGATTAGGGTGGAGGTGCTACATCTTGGAGGAGAAAAACAGTAGGGTTGTTTGTTGGGAGTTTGGAAGTGAGAACTTTTTTGAGATGGGAACAGAAATTTGGCTTTTAGCAGCTTTATAGTTCAGGAAAGGTACCAACACAAGCAATACAGTGAAAAGTGTAATAGCCAAGTAACTGGAGAAGAGCAGAAGCGAAATGTTTGCTTTCCTCTGGAAGCACTAGGATCGGTGCTTGGACAGTCCTGAAATCCAAAGCTTTTTTCCAGAAAGCAATATTAGTTTTGAGGAAAGCGGGGATAAGGAGGAGTTGTTGCTCTTGTGAGAAAAGTGCACGTCTGAGTTGTTGAAACCCCTAAAACTATTCAGAGACTTTCACATCCTTTTATTAACTGTCCACAGGAAGACCAGTCAAAATTCATCCAGGTGTTCTTGCTTCAGCTGGGTCTAGGGGCAGTCCCATCTTCTGTCTTCAGCATTGGTCTGGTGGATATTTTGTAGATGTTTGCTGGAGCACTGTAGTAGCCTGGGGAAAGCAGGTGACTCTGGAGGGCCATAGTTGTCATCTTTCCTCCAAAGGGAGAAGTTCATGCCAGGAGGTGCCTGTCTTAGCCTGTTGGTTACAGAGGTGCATGAGAAGATACCCTGAATCCCCATGACTGCTTTGGAGTGGGCTGAAGCCAGTCAAGGGAAATCCTTCCCATCATAACTTGGTTGGCATGGGAAGAAACACAAGGATGACCCCCACAAAAACTTACACAAATGATGAAGTCACACTGTTGTTCTTTGGCTGCTGCAGATAAACTGCCACAGATGTTAGAGCACTTTTGAACCTGTTTTTTTCCTTCGAAGGAAATACCTGGAGAGCAGAACAGCATGGTGTAGGTCAGCATCAAAAACACAACAGCAGCTCTTTTCTTTTCTTGCTTCTGTTCAGACCCTTGGGGGGGAAATGGTAATTATCATTTGTTTCACTTACTTTGCTTTAAAACTACCTGTTTTCTTTTGCAAATCCCAGCACAGGGGAGCTAAGCAGAATATTTACAGCCAGTTGTTTGTTTCCTTCTTGCTGACACTTAAAGCACCTTGCAGCAGCAGAACTTATTATACTTCAAAGTTTCTTTTTCTAGGTAAGTGACATGGGGAGAGATGGCACTGTACATGTTCTGAGAGGTGTTGCATTATACATTTTACCATGCTTCTCCGAGACTGTCAAATCTAGGTCTCTCTGTGTACTTTTCCAGTCCCATAAACATAATTAGGAATGATTTCCTTTGATGCCAGAATGATGATGTGGAAAAATATAATAATGTTTTAAAAAGTTGAGCAGACTGGATGATATTAGTTATTTTTCTCCCAATAAAAAGTGTATACTTACTCTAAACACTATTTTGCTGATAGGGACACAATTATTTTTAAGGAGAGCAGTAGAACTTGCTTTGACAGGACTGTGTGCTGCATGACTTCATTTATATCTGTCACTGGGTTGCCAGGAGCATTTTTTGGGGCAGACCAGGCTTCTGCATGAAGGGCAGGGAGGTGCAGGTGGCAATTCCAATAAATTCAGAAATCCACGTAAGGTTTTAGCCTATTGATTAGATAACTACTACACCGATGAGGTTGAATAAAAAATAGATGACAAATCTGGTTTTTTGGCTCACAGGAGTTAATTATTTCTCTAAGTTGACTTGTCCTTCCAAGAGAGCCTGAACAACCTTTCTTCATGGAGAGATGTAGCTTGCAAGACCTGGTTTTCTGCCACACAGATGGCAAAATAAACTGTAAGGGTGGCTACAAAGTAATGCCCCTCCTTGTGCAAACCAGGGAGCTGAGTCTGCGCAGTATTTTGCAGCAGCCTCATGAGCAGGTTCAGGCCAAGCCTGCCAACTTTTTGCATTTCTTACCTCTTGGTATCCCTGTATCATTCCTGCTCTCACTGCTCCTCAACTACCACATCCAGCAGCTTTCTGCAGAAATCCTTCTTGGGGCTGGCCAGCGTGGAGCCCTGAGTTGAGGTTGTGCAGGACTGCAGGACATTGGCAGCAGTGAGATCTGAAATGCATGGCTTATGGTCTGGCTTACAGTTTGGCTGGTCAGTGTTATCTTTGCTTTTTGAGGGGAAAAAACCCCTTAAAATCCCACAAACTTCAGCAAGTTTTGCTTTGATCTGAAAAAGAAGTGGGAAGTCTTTTGTCATGCTTTTGATAGAAGTTCTGAGATAAATATGAAATGAGCTGGTTTTGGATGCCTCTTTTCCTAGTCCTTCTCTGTCAGGAGCCTTGCAGATGGGAATGTTTGGATTAGGTGGAGGCAAAATTCTACCTAAATAACAGCTCTCCTGTCCTGGAGCAGAAGAGAGCTGAATGGTGAACTTGAGCCTAAGAAAAGAGTTTTTACCCAAAGCAAAAAACCCTCCACACCTACCTCACTGTGAAATGTAATTCCACATCAGTGTTTTAGCTCTTTTCTGATGAGATTTAAATAAGTGGAATATATCAAAACTATGCTGTGTTACCTGTGTGTGAAAACAGGAATGTTGGTTACCCCATTGACGTGTACTAATCAAACATCACGCTTGTATGATTTGCCATGCTCTGTACTTACTTTAGACCTAGATGCCAAAACCAGATGCAGTTTTCTGAGGCATTTTGTTGTAAATCCATCAGTTTAGGAGCTGTGAAGTCTTTTCAGTGACAGCTTGTGGGATAATTTGTAAAAGACTTACGAGACTGATTTTTTTTTCCACAGAACTTTATCTCCTCTGCTCCACCTTCTTTTGCCATCCTCAGTTCCCATTTTTCTGTGGGTCTATATCTAGGTACAGACCCAGGCAGTGGATCCTGTAGTGATCCTGCAGTCTTGGCAGCCAGGCTCTGTGACTGACCTGCACAACCAATTCCCATCCCAAAACAATGGCCCCTGGTGGGGACTGGCAGGGAAAGGGAGTAGTTTACTGACCCAGCAAGTTGGAACATGGCCATATCCCAGTTACACTGGGAGTGTGGCCATACCACTGATGCTCAGTGTGCCCCTCTGCCTTGGACTGGGCTGCCCAGACTGCCTCATTTAGGGCTTCCTCGTGTGGGAGCTTCTCATGCTGTTCCAAGGCAGCTGAGGCATTGGTGGCCCGTCCAAGTCGTTCACTGCTGTCTCCTTCAGCACTGAGTGTCCCTGGTCACTGGGGTAGGTCTGGTCAATGAACAGTACCAGTTGGATCAGATGGGAGGATTCAGTGTCTGCTTTCATTCCAGGGTGCATCAGGGCACTGACTCTCAGGGAAGGCCTTTCTGAAGAACTTTACAGTGGGAATTACGTGGAAGAGCCACCTGTGAAACTGCTGACATGCAGCAGCCTCTCTGCTGCAGGAGAGGATGTGTCTGCACACACCAGCCAAGGGGTGTGAAGTGCTTGTCTGTGCCTGCAATGATAAGCACATGATGCCTGGAAGGGGCTGATCCCTCCCCAGCCCTTGAATTATGGCTGGAATGTGTGAATACTGAACCTAAAAGCAAACATTTTAGCTCCTTTCACAGTCAGCGTCTCTTTTGTATCATTGTTGCAAAAAACTTTAGTATTAGGTCTGTAGTCATGCAAGCACTCTCAGAAGGTTGTAATGTATTTTTAAATTCAGCAGGTGTGTTCAATGAGAAATTAACTTCAGTTTCTTCAGAAAAGGGAAGTTTTTCTTAATTATTCCGCTGTGTTGAGTCACTCTCCAAAAACCACACCAGGGTGTAGGGCTGGCAAGTCTCACTTGGAATGGGACAAGCCCTTGAATGGCCTGCAAACCAGTGGAATTACTCCTAAATTAACAAAAATATATTCTAATTACTTGGTGATTTGATCATATACAGTTTCTGTTCCGCTTCCTGAATGAGTGTGGATCCAGCACAGTTTGAGTTCTCCCTTGTGTGAGCTGTTCCTCTGAGATTTGTTACAGAGTACTTTCCCTGGAAAAGCTCTTGAAACTCTTCCACCTTATTCACAAAAACAACGCTCCTGCTTTCCCAGCAAAGGAAAGGGATCTTTTGATTCAGTTCAGTACCCTTTATGGTAATGGAGGAAGTTTTAAATTGGGACAGCATTTTTTTAATTGGGACAGGCTTTTTTAATTGGTGCAGCAGTGCTGGGAGCGTGCCTGTTTGGGAAACGTCTGAGCTGTAGACATGGTGATCCATGGGGTGGCCAAAGGTCCATGGTCCAACCCATCAGTCAGGCAGGATGCTGTGGGTCACTTGGCAAGGGTAACCAGGGTCTGCAGTTGCCTCATGGCCCTGCCTCCAGCTGGAGCTGCCACTGCTCACCATGACCTATCTGCTGGCCTCCATCTGCTCCCTGCTGCTCAGGGATGTAGCAAAATCCAATTATTCATACCCCCTTTGATCTGCCCCTTGTCTGCACCTGAAAATCCCAACTCGGTGGTGCCCTTCGTCCTGGTGAAATAATGGTGTTTGGGGAAGTCTTCTCCTTCCTTTCTTCTGTCAGTTTGACTGGATGTGTCCCATGTCTATGCAGGATACTTTTTGTTCTGCATGAAGGTTGGGGCTCTTAATGTTTTGTTTGTTTCCCTACTATTGTTTTAATAACAAACCAACTTCTGTTGCTGTCTAACTTACTTCCTTATCCCCTAAGGGACATTCCCCCACCTTCTTCCAACCACTGTTATCCAAGGACCACAATTGGTGTATGCTGAATGACATGGTCAGGGGTTTTGGCTAAGCCAGGATCTGTCTTCATGTTATCTGGGTTTAAGGAGACAGAAGCTCACTTATTTAATATTGTTTCCCCGAGCATTAATTTTTTTCTGCTCAATATGAAGGCTGAGTCCCTGGCAGATTATGGGTTGTTTCAAGTGAATCCCTGCCAGTCTGTCTCAGGCTTTCATTTGGGAAGTTTAATTATTGGTGGAGATCCCCTTTGGTGTCATGACAAATTGAGTTAAATCAAGCCATTTTCTTGCAAGGTACTATTTGAAGTCATGCTGAGGAGCTATTTGAGGAGACTAGACTAGAGCTGGTGGGAGACTTTTCTATTAGATGTGTTTTCACCAGAAAATAGTGATTCATGTAATTAGAGAGGTGTGATGGCCCTTTAATTGCTAGGCAGGAAGACATTTCCTTAACTTTTTTTATCTCTGAGGAGCTGTGGATGGCAAATGAGCTTGCTGTCCTCCTCAAAACATCTGGGTGCTGTTTTGAGCTCACAGGATCCTCACCAGCTGAAATTTGAGGTGTGGGCTAAAAGGGCTTGCTTCTCATATGGGAATCCATCCTGGAAAGTGTCACATCCCTCTCCACTGCCCTGACTGCTGTCTGTCATGTCTTGCCATCAGTCACCTGTAGTCACGGTGTTGAATTTGTTCCAGTGGTGGTGTTTTCAGCATGATTCCCCAGGTGGTTATTCTGGTACAGCTATGGGATGTTAGACAGTAGTCTGGGGAGAGGAAGATCTGGTTTCATGATTTAACCCTGCCAAAACAAACGTTGTCTGGCTGCACCTGAGCCTTCCCTGCTTTGAGGCAGGGTGCACTATATCCAGTTGAAGTCTAAAATGTATTTCTCTGACCTGTTTTTGCAACACTCTGGTGGTGGAGATCTGATATTGTACCCTATCCCAACCTTTCATTGTGCACACAGTTGGAAAGTGATTGTCACATCAAATTCCCTGCTGCAAATGAAGCATGGTGTGTGTTTCTGCAGTGGGGGAATTGATGCCTAATCAACCTTTTCCCTGTTGAATGGCTTACTCTGTGGCACATTTGATGATAATCACAGCTGGAACTTTGTGCAGAAGAAAGGGCATCACAACTTCCATTCTGGAGATTTTGAAGCTTGTATTCTGAGTGTTTGAAGTACTCTTCTCATGAGTTTCACGGCAGGAACCCCCCCGCTTTATTTTGGTCAAAAATGATTGCTCATTTCAAAATGCATTTTGTGTATCATTCAGATAACGCAGATCGACTTTTCTGCAGGTATTGAGACAAAACACTGAAGTTTGCCTACTTTAAAATTTTGGGGAATTTGAGAATTCCCATCTGAACGTGTAGAAAAGGATGGTCTTTGAAGTTACCTTGGGATGAGAGGATTTTCTTACCTTGGTTCAACCAATTCTCCCATGGCAGTAGTTGAGCACCTTCTTTGTGTCCAGTGGGTCTTGGTGGTCACCTTTCAATAATTGATTGCTAGTAAGTGGGTGGTATAGGGATTATAAAGAGCACCTCACTGCACCTTTTCCAACTGAGTAAATCCTCCAGGTCTGTGGGAGCTGGGAAAGGAGTGGGTGGTGCCTTTTTGAAAATGTTCCTGTTCCTAATACTCAGGAGATGGAGGAACAGAAACCTGCAGCATGCCCAGCCATGTGTTGACAGCGGGCTGGTCCCCCAGCACCACCTCCCTCATGGTGTTAAAGGATCTGCTCAGCCAAGGAGAGTAATATGATCCCTTCAGACAGGCCCTCAGTTTGCCTTTAAGCAGGTGCATAAGATTGGGTTTTGTGTACACTGCACAGCCACGCCTGTGTGTGTCCATATCTTTGTGTTTGTATTTAACTCTCTGGCTCCCATCCTTTGAGTAGCAAATGCCTTGCTAGTGGCTGATCTGGATTTTTTTAATTACAAAATTGGCAAAGAATATAGCATTAATGCCCAAATATATATATATATATATATATATATATATAGGTATATGCATACATTTGCACACAAAAAACCAAAAAAGATAAAATTATGATAATCAAGAAAAGAACAATTTAATAGCACATAGACAATATCTTGCTTTTCTGGTTGAAGTACTTCAGCAGGACAAGATCTCTTCACACACAATGAAACAAATGCAGAGAATTGCAGCTACTTTGGTGGCTTTTGGCTTGGACTCCTGCTGCTATAGTGAGATAACTTCCAGCTTTGCATAATGCTTGGTCATGCCTTGGCTTTCACTGGCCTCTTTGCTGGTGGTTGCATCTGCAAATGGCTACAAAATCTCTGAGTTGGTCCTCAGCACTTGCCCCAAGAGTGTCTTCTCTAAGCTGCCTGCTTTCTCCAGCATAGCTGATGGGGACACTTGCAGCAGCTGCAGGGACACAGCCAGATGCAACCTAGGGTCTAATGCCACATCCTTTGCTTCTATTTCTAAAAGTCTAGAGATAGATGCTTAAATCTCTGTTGGGAAAACTCAGCGGCTTCTGTAGCCGTCTTGACTCTGCTCTGTTGCTTGTTGCAGAGTAACATAAAACATTGAGATTTTCAAGGCAGGACATTTTGGAAGGACATATCTGACACAATTCCTGCTTTATACTGGAATGGATCACACACAGGACTGATGTACCTTGCTGACTTGGTTTTCTGAATGATGCTTCAGAAAACATTTAGAAGTTCTTTTGGTTGTTTGGTCCTTTTACATTGTGATCTTTTGCATTTAAGAGTCAGCAGTCAAATCTGACGCCCCAAAATTACCTGTAATGCTAACAGCAGTAGTAGGAACTGAGGTTTTCCACCTTTCTTCCTTTGTAGGACTTCTATGTGAAAGAAGCTGCCTTGAGGATGGAAGCAGCAAAATCAGCCTTTTGAAAAGGGCTCCCAAAGGGGTTTGTTATGTGTTCAGCTGGTTGGCATTGTCAAGGCTTGTTCAAGAAACATGTTTGAACTAAAAATACTGGGCAAAAACCATTCTACATTGCCAAATATACCAGCATGGTTCAAGCACAAGCTCTTTATTCCACTAGCTCTTTGTTCTTCAGACTTGTAGCAGTGATTACAGCAGCTGTATGGGGGATATTTTTTCTCAGCATCCTTTTGGTCTTCAGCAAATGTCAGATTGTCCACAGGACACGACTTTGCTGATGGCAGTAGACATTTCCACATGTTTCAAAATGGAAATAAGCATATGTGAGACAATGTTGAATGAGGATTTCTGCTCACTTGTCCTCCAGGGAGATGTCTGGGGACTTTGTTGGACATGCAGCAAGGTTAGGCTTAGGTTTTCTTCTTTCATTAGCAGAAAGCTCCTTGTTCTTCTTAATCGGCTTTCATTTTATGCTCTTCTGCAAATTGGAGAAGAAAATTCTCAGGAACTATGATGCCTTGAAATAGGCAAGGAGTGGCGTTACAGAAGCTGAAACAACTTGTAGTTGTTAAGGAAGTGATAATATTGCTTATGTAAAATGGTGCCCTGTCAGCTTATTTTTACACATGGTGTTTTATGTTTAGCTGGACAGATGTTTATTATGGTTTACTTTTTGCTGTCAACCACATGGCAGATTGCTTATTATCTTATGGGTTTGTTTTGAAGAATGGGGAAGGAAATCTATCAACCTGATATAATAGGTATGTTAACCATTAGATAAAAGGAGAAAAAATATCTTATTTTATTTGAAAATACAATAGAGTCAAGACACAAAAAGTTGGACAGGGAACAAAAGTAATAAACATAAAATGCACTGTAAATAAAAGACAAGTACCAGTAGCAGTTGGACTATTGAAGTTGGTGGGAGCTTTGCCATCGACTTCAGTGGGACAGGATTCACCCAAGGATGTGGCTCCTGACCTGGGGTCCACCCTGCTAAGCTACCTAGGTGTGGCCTTGCTTCCCACCACTCTCAAAGACCTCAGCTCCGGCCAAAATGTGGAGATACCCAAAACCTGGGGGGTGAAGCCATTTCCTACCCAGGGTCTGAGTAGCTGGGACTTGCAGCTCAGTGTTTTTCTCATTGGAGAAACCAGAGCTAAAGTAGGAGTGAGAGCTAGGCTTGAGCAGAACAAAACCAATCTATATTCATTCAAATTCAAGTTTCCTTAGCTAAGGAAGGTGGTTAGGTACCATCTGGTAACATTTCTGGAATAATTTATATTATTTTATGTTATTAGGACTACATTATATGCCAGTACAGGAATACGGACTGTACATTCATAAAAAGGCTCATCTTTTCAAGTGAGGTTGGGAGTGGAACCAGCCCAGAACAAAGGGTCACTTCAAAGTCAAGGATGACTGTTTCAGAAAGCCCAATCACAGCTGGATCCAACTTCTAAGGAGTGGAAAAATCATAATCTCTGCCAAAATCACCCTTTGATACACTTGCAAAGATAACAAGAAGGTTTTGGGCAGAGGTGTAGTGACTCTGTACTGCATCCTGCTAAACCAAGAGATTGTTCTCCTGAAAAAAATCCCACTTGGTCTTCATTGAAGGTTTCTCTGTCAAGCTACAGTGAATATAATTGAAAGTGAAAGGTTGATTTGGCACCTGCCATTTCAGAAGCAAAGAAAACATGTAAGAGATGCTTAGGATGGTGGTCTGTATCCTGTGAAATCAATGACAGAGCTCTGTGTGAGGGCTACAGAACATGACTGCAGTGCAGGCTCCCTGTTTATTACCTGCAGGCTGTAGGAAGTATTCTACTCACAACAGAGATGATCTGACTTTAAGATGCTTTTTGGGAAGGATATCTTCTTCTGGAGATCAGCTAGAAGAGTGCTCTCTGCTGGCATTAAGCCAATTGCAGGATGTTGGTCTTAATTTCCAGGACTGTCATAGTGAAATAGCCCCTTTTCTATGCAAATTATCCATAAAAAATGCTTCTCCTTTATTCTGTATGGCCATAGTGCAGCTGTGAACACCTGTAGATAGGCCCAAGGGGGCTTCCAAATGAAATTGCTTTAAAATACGTTTCTTCTGCGGTACTCTTGAGTGTTATATAAACTTGAAATAATTTACTCGGTTATTTTTTTAATTAATAAATTGCATGTCCCCCTGCCACTTAGGACCTTGCCAAGTTCTTATCGTGCTTCTCCATCTCTGCACCAAGGTTGTGTTCCTCTCCTGGGGACATTGCCATCCACACATTTCTTGTGATGTGTGTGTCTGTGACAAGGCAGGGAACTGGGAACCACTTACCCCTTCATTCTCAGTGCAGAACTAAAAGCACTAAGTAAGGTTTTTTTTTTTTTGCAGGATACCTGGTTTTGTTAAGGTAAATGGCTGTGTAAGAATGAAAAGGTCTACTGTTGTTGTTAGGTAGCATCTTAGAAAGCAGCAGAATGTATAGGGGGTACTCCAGTGCCACAGTCTCCTTGTCCATTTAACCCAGTTCAAAGTTTGGGACTGCCCTGTGCCAGCTTTAGGGAGGTGGGCAGTTGTCCAGCCAAAGGCAATCCTGGCTGACATTGGATTTGGGTAAAGTTTGAGTGGAAAGGAGATTGTTCACTCAATCTGACATATGAGTGCACTTAGGTAAAGACTTATGTCTGTCATCCTGCTGAAGGGAGAAGATAGTTTTCCTTCTCTGTATGTGTTGGGAACTCCCATGGTTAATGAAACGAGATTTTTGTAAGATTGGCCTAAAACCTGCCTTTCTTTATTTTTCTAAATCCATGTCTGTTGGGACCTTGTTTGAGTGCTGTGGGTGGGATACAATTCCTGACACAGTGGGCCTTGTAAAGCCTCATCCATGTTCCTGCAGTTGTAATTACTTTCTCATAGTAGGGGAGTTAGTGTAAAGCCAAGAAAAAGGGATTTAAGCCAGGACTTATGACCGGTGTCATGGAAAAGTGAAGAGGATTTTTGGTTTTGTAGTTGATGCTGTGGTGACAAAATTGAAGCACGGATTTAACAGTTGACTCAGTTAATTAAGTTTCTTAGCATGTATTTTCCCACCCTTTACACTAGGTTTTAGCTGGAACGGATGAAGTAGCAATCTCACTGAACTGTACTGTAAATTGCATTTAAGAGTAGTTTTGCCTGCTCATTATACTCAGCATAGTATTGATGTCAATGTGCTATGTGTACTACTGGAAAGTGTATGCCTCGGTCCAACATTGCATCTAAATAAAAGAACCTTTTTCCTTTTCCATAATTAATGAAGAAACATTTTTAAAGCCCTTTTGCTGAAGCCAGGCTTAATGCAGTGTGCATTGTGGATATTAGGGTGGGGCTCTTGGAACTAGAGGATGCAGTCTGAGGTGGAAGAGGAGATTCATCCTTGTAGGCTCTGGCCATACAGCCTGTAGATTTGTAAAGCAAAGCAGAGAAACTCTGATGTCTGCACAACACACCTCACAGAGGAGGTTGTCCTGGAGTAGCTGTTCCCTCATGCTGAAAACCCATCTGGTTCATTAGCACACCCCTGCAACACCTTCAGGTTTAAATTCATCCCAGTAGTACAGGGTTTGTGTGTTCCCTGCAGCGTGAACCAAAGCATGGTAAATGGGGCACTGGCACATTTACTTTTAAAGTATACTCTTGCCCAGAACAGGAGAGCCCCTCTGAAATCTGAAAGATAAAATTTGCATTTTTAGTTTGCCCATTTGTGTGTGGAGCAGGGTGGGAGCTGGACTGGAGTATCTCCTCTCCTGGGATTGCACAAGGTTTGCCATGGGACTGACAGCTGGAAGCAAAAAATGCTTTGGTGGTGTTTATTTTAATTTCCCATGGTAAGTCTAGATAAAATGCCAAAGGAGACGTTTTACCCTGTAAAAAGGTGGAAAATGGGAAGTTTAAATTGCTGAAATGTAACAGGGCTGTAGCATTGTACCTGTAGTACAATGCTATAGCAGTAGTGCTGATGTAGGAGGGTATTCTGATCTGGATAATGATGGCAACATCTTTCTTGCAGGCCCAAGCAGGAAGATGGAGTGTCAGAAGATTACCAATTTTGGAAACCAGCTTCTTCGTCGGAAGAACGTGGACTGCACTCGAGAAGACAGTCGCCTCTCGCGATGCCTCAACACGTTTGACTTGGTGGCTCTGGGTGTAGGCAGCACTTTGGGTGCAGGTGTCTATGTACTGGCTGGAGCTGTGGCACGGGAAAACGCAGGACCTGCCATCGTTATCTCCTTCTTGATTGCTGCCTTGGCTTCAGTGCTGGCCGGACTCTGCTACGGAGAATTCGGCGCTCGAGTCCCTAAGACGGGATCAGCTTATCTCTACAGCTACGTGACTGTGGGTGAGCTGTGGGCCTTCATCACAGGGTGGAATCTAATCCTCTCCTATGTCATTGGTAAGTGTGGTGGGTGTGCTGCAAGACCCTAGCTTTAGCTCAAAGGGACAGCCTGCTCTGTAAGGACACCCTCGTTTGGGTGCCTGTGTTACCATTACAAAATAGATGCTTCACTCTTGTACTCACCGAGGATTTCGGGACTCATCGGTGCCATGTGTTTTTGGTGGCTCCTGCCAGCTGGTGAGGTGAGTTGTGTGCTGCTGGCTCAGGGTTTGTCCTAATTCGGGCTTACTGCTGCTGGGAATTCCTCTGAACCTCCACCTCATCCCTCTGGCATCTCCTGGCTGCTGCACACTTGCTAGGGTGCAAAAGAAGCGTTCTCTCTGCTGAGAAAGGAGCTGCTCACAGAAAGATGCTTCTATACAGAGCATCTGTACTCACAGCTGATCAAGGATTAATTCTGGTCCCTTTGGGATCTATTTAAAGTATCTGGAGATAAGACTTTTGTCTTGTGAATTGCTGCAGAATTAATCTTGAGATGATCTGCAGGTTCACAGTCTCTGGAAAATACAAACCAAATCCCTTCTAAGCCCTTGACTCCCACTAGGAGAGGCCGTGGATCAAGCTCAGAGCATGCGCTGTGCAACTCAGCTGATGCATTAAAACTAAGCCACACTTTGCTAATTAAGGATTCGTGTCTTTTCAAGCACATTCTGGGCAGGCTGCTTGTTATCACGCCTCTAAGGCTGCAAGAGTTGAGACTGAAAGCTTGCTAGTTAAACTGAAAATCAACTGTATACTAAATTACTAAAGGGAGTTGGTTTTTTTAAAATGCATTTTACGGGATTTGTAAGCATTACCTTGGAATTTAGTTTCCATGGTGCTTGGAGGGAAAGATCATAGCAAGAACAATGTAGTGGCATAGCAGCTGCCTGTCTGAGATCATGCTGGCTTTCTTCTGTGTGTTACTTGAAATATTTTTCTCCTCTTTTCCTCCTCCTTAAAAAAGAAAAAAAAGAAGAGGATATGAAAAGCCAGAGTCAATTAAACTCATCTCCTTAAGACATCAGAGTCCTGTAGCTATTTAGTGAATTACATTCACTGCAAGGAGTAGATAAAATTTTTTTTAAAAGTAAGTGTGTAATTTCCTTCAGACTTCTAAAATGGAGTCTGCTTAGCCTACACATAGAAAAATTGAACAGACTTCTTGGTAATTTTTCTTCTGTTCCAGAAAGGTAATGATAAATCGTCTCCTTCATGCCCTTCATCTAGTTGGTTTTGGGGCCCTTCCTACCATGATACTCGACGACCAAAATGAGTGACATAGCCGTGGTTGCTGTCCCAAAACCTGATTCTGCAAATGCACAATGAAAAGTTTTGCCTACTGAATGTTCTGCTCCGAGGATCTGGGCTCAGAGTGGTATTTCTGAGATTTGTTTTCTTCCCTCTCATGATGGATTTCGAACGGCCGCCTCAGTTTTCATTTCAGAGTTGACTGCTCATTGTATTGTCACAAGGCAGAAAATTCAGTAAAAATAACTAGATACTGTCCATGAATGTGTTTAAATACAACTTTGTTACTTTTATTTCAGTCCTGTGTCAAGAATGTGTATTTGCAAACTGTCTTTCTCATAATTTGTGAGAAAGGGTGGCTAAGGTGGAAAAACACTGGGGGTCTCTTTATTTTTCCCAGTTTTTCTCTCAGAGCTAATTGCCCCTCTTGTGAGCAAGAACAAATCCCAGCAGCTTCTGGGGCGTAGAGGAGAAAGATACATTGGCTGCCACTGTAAGGTGGCAATCAACTTGCTCAGTGAGTGTTCTGAAAGTATTTATAATGGTTCCTGTACTCTGGGTTAGACACAAGGGAGAAATACCAACCAGATATTCTCAAGTGGTCAAAACAACACAAAAGTGTACTGGCAAACTTTAGAAAAATCAGGAACCTTTGGCTTAAGACTTAGTACAATATCTGATCAACACAAAACACTTTTCACAGCATTAATTTAGTCCATCCAACTTAGCAAACTTTAAACCCATTCCACGTTAAGATACTCAAAATATTCCAAGAAGAGGCAATTAGAAGAAGGAGTGAAAGACAGAAAAGATATAGAAAAGCACACATAGCTACCAGCTCCTGGGTTCCAGCAGTGTTCAGATAGAAACTCCAAGAGGACGATAGAGTCAAGATGTGCTGCAATCATGCTCAGCCTTAAAAACCCCTGGGGCTTCATGGGCCCTCCCCCCAGGTGGAACTTCTGGTCATTTGGCCACTCATGAGCTGGGTAAGGCAGAGTGGAGCCCTGCCCCTGGTGTGTTAGTGCAGGGCTGGAATGGAGGCTGGGGGGTGTGGGGGCAGGGCACTGCCTCAGCAGGGCAAAACTTGACCTGCTTACTCTCACACACACAGGTATCCCCAAATGTCTCCAGACATCAGTCCTTCCAGTCTCTGACAGGTGCACGCTGCACTTCAGAGGCAGGGCTTGAGAGGGGCAGAAAGCCAATTTTTTTCTTAATCTTGCTGTGAAGATGCCAAGCAGAGCATTGAAAATGAGTTTGCATCTCTAAAGGGTTCAGCCAACTTGGTGTTTTCATGCTGAGGTTCTCAGACATCTGCTCAGGAAGTATTATGAGGATGAACAAAAGAAATCCTGGGTTCCCAGGATGGGTGGCCAGAAGCTTTTAATAAATTGAAGTGACTTCATTGGGGGAAGGCTTGTGTGGAGTCTTGAAGGTGGGTGGTGAGAAAAAAATGGGCATGCAACTGATCAGTTATGGTCTAGAGAGAAGGAGGAAGGTGTCCAGGACCAGGATCTGATGTGAACTTTGTTTTGGGATGTTGTGGGTTTGGGGAACTGTGCCAGATTGTGGGATCCTTTTTAGGGACTGGAAACTGGTGGGAGCTGGTAGTGTAATGAGTAACAGTATCTCTGGTAAGTAGCTGCTGCTGGGGTTTCCTGGCACTTGGTGACCTCCTTGCCTGGGCCTGTTCCTGCAGTGAGCCCAGCACCTGAGCTCTGCAGTTCTCCTGGGAGCTGTGTATGGTAGGCAGGAGCCAAATCCGCTCTGTGGGGCTATGCTGACCCAGAACTAGTAAATCCTCATGGGTACAAGCTGAATGTCTTAGCACTGTGCTCTTTAATAACATCAAGAAATTATCCCAGGTATCTGTGTTGTTGAAAGAATGTCAGATTCCCCCTGCTCCCTCAGCCCTGTTGGTTACAGAGAGTTCCAGATAAATGGCTGATAGTTATGTGGAACTGGCACCCAAGCCGCTGGCATCTAATATAACACATACAGGAGCTGGGTGTTCCCATCCTAGAATGTGAAATATTAGAGCTAGGACAGAAAAATAGCACTAAAATAGTATTTTTCCTCAAATCGTGCCAAAGCTAAGCTGTAAAATTGTAATGTGCAATTTCCCAAGATTAAATTGATGGCAGTGATGTCCAAACTCTTTAAAGGTGTTCACACTGTACACTTGTCTGTCTCAGTGAACAGAAGAGTCTCCCAACAGGTCTGATCTGCAGCTTAATTTTTTTGCTGTTGCAAAGCTGGATTGGGCAGGTGAGTGTTCCCAGCTGCGCTGCAGGTGCTGCCACCGCTGCTGCAGAGGATTTGGCTCTAGGTGAGCACAGACATTGTTTGACAGGATTGCAGGAGTTGGGACCTGAACACCCACTCACAGGTGAGTGTGGCAGGACAGACTGTTCTGGGTGGAAAGGGGCCCCTGATGGTGTCCTCTGAGGAGCTGTTCTGCAAGCCAAAACCACGCCAACATCTTTTTTTTAACTAGATAATTGTGTACAGTAGTAATTATAACATGTAATTAGGTACTGTTATATATAGTGTATGTACTGTATAAGTCATTGGGAGTGTAACAGTAGCCACTTTAACAGTGGAGAGGGAGAAGCTGGGTTTTACCTAAACCTGCTTATTTTACAAAATGCTGTCACTGTCTGGTGGTAGCTTTATTGTTACTATTTCAGTTCTCTAACATGACTTTATTGCCCAGACACAGTCCCCAGCTTGCTTGTTCTGAGACCCCAGGTTCAGTCCTCACCCCAGCAAGCTGCACGTAGTTGGATGCACATTTCAGCATCAGAGCCACAGCAAACAGCAACCCCAGGGGCTGAAGCCTGAGCACTTGCTGCAGGCAGGAGCTGTGCTGCTTGCTGTGGTCATCACCAGCATTCTGCAATAGGCTGACTTATGCTCAGATGACATATAAATTGCATATGAGTCTTTTTTTCTGCTTGGGTACTCTAGCACTGGAGGTCAGAGCAGACCTGAGTGTTGCCAGAGTGCAGAGCTTGGCAAGTGGTGTGATCCAGGCTCTGGTGCTCCAGCATCACGCTGCTGGAGGGCAGCTGAATTCTCTAAGGTCTCTCTGCCTGGGCTGCAGCCACCTAACTGAGGCTGCCAGGGACTTGCCAGCATTGTATTTGGACCTCTCTTGTAACAGAAATTACCAGGTTTGGGAGAAGCTCAGGCCCTTGGGGGTGTCAGGAAAAGGTCAGTCAGGGCATTATCTAAGGCAAAGTTGAGGTTTGCGAAGAAGGCAGACTAAAAGGACTTTTCTCATTTTGTTAGCTCAGCACGAGCCTGAGGCCCACCACTTGTGTGTGTTACCATCAGAGCAGATGCCAAGCACGAGCACAGGCTGTGGGCTGGGTATGGAGGGGAAAGGCTACTCCCAGCACCTGGGAGCACATGCAAGGATGCTTTGAGGCCCTCCATACTGAAAAACCTTACAAGGCTCCCCCTGGTTTGGAACGTGTGCCAGCCACAAAGGGTGATCTCTGTCCTTTCTATCCTCTGGCAGGAACCTCGAGTGTGGCCAGAGCCTGGAGTGCAACGTTTGATGAAATCATAGGACAGCACATTGAAAAATTTTGTAAAAAATACATGACGATGGATGCTCCCGGAGTGCTAGCAAAGTACCCAGACATCTTTGCTGTGGTGATAATCATCATCCTAACAGGTGAGGCACTGGAGGGGTTTGTAATCTCATTGTTTGCTTTTGGAATGCGCATGAAGTCCTGATTTAGTTTTGACAACATATTAAAGACTCTTTTTTTTTTTTTCTAAAAGTGTTGCACTGCCCTATATAGCTGCTGTGGAGTTAGCACAGGCATAGTTTGTTTACAAGGTTTTTAATTAGAGGGGAGCAGTCTCAATATTTTTTGAGCCACTTTTAAAACCTTCAATCAAATTTTATATAAGGAGGAAAAGAAAAGATGACTTGTTATCCTCAATCAGGTATGGAAGTTTAATCCTTCCCTCCACAAATCCTATTACACAAGAATTTCATACAGTTGGTCTATCAACCTTATTCCCTCTTTGATAATCTGCCAATTTTTGATGCCTTGAGCCAGGAAAGTGAGGAAAAAAAAGAAAGAGAACTTGGTTATAGTCTCATGTACTACTGTTCTGGTTTTGTTTTGGTGGGTTTTTTTACATATATATGGGCTTTAATTTGCAGAAGTGAATTCTGCTAGACTCCAGAGAAATAAATGTCATAGACAGTGCCTTTTTTTTTCTTTTATTATAAATTGGAAACGTTTTGACAACTTGCAAGATCAAAATTCTTCTTCTATGTTCCAACTGGATCTTGCAAAGCTTTACCAAGTTTAGGCAAATGTTAAAAATTAAGCTTCTGTGCACCTCTGTGGTTTCCAGCACGCAGAAGCTGCAGTGTCACACTAGCAAGGTTATCCTGACATTGCCCAGTCTGATCAGAATGGCCTTCTCACAATGTGAGCTGTGCTCATGGGGACAGGCCTCATCAGTCAGGGATGCTTTGACATTGGGGTTTGCATTTGGATCTAGGGCTACATTGAGGGCTGCTGAAGTCGATAGCAGCCCTCTGTTTTCAGGTTAGCACCTGAATGGGAGAGAAGATTTTCCTCTTTGTTCATTTGTATGTAATATGAATTGCTCTCATTTCAAATCAGAATCTTGTCTTTCACCTCAGATACAATATACAAAATCTAGAACTCCTTACTTTAGCATTGCTTAGGTGTAAAATTATAAAGGTTACTTTGCCATTTAATAATAAGATGGCTTTATGCTGCTGCATGAAGCAAATTCCATGGATTTTAATAAAAAAAACAAACCATTCTTTTTTTAAAAAAGCAGCTGAATGAGCAGCTTTAGTCCCAGATATTATCACCACAAGTTTCTTTCTGCTTGCACTGTCTTGAGTTTCAGATTTCTAAAAGGTACCTTACAAGCTTTCATAGGCTGGTATGCAGTCTTAGCAAACACTCCTCTGACATGTCTGTCTCAGTGTTTTTCCTATTTTAAAAGAAGGAATGCTTCTCTCTCATTGAAGTCCCTTGGAGTAGCAGTAAAAGAACACTGTTTTGTGCTTCTCTTCTCCCTCAGGCCTGTGTGAAATTTTTTTACTTCTCCTTCAGCCTTAGATTTGGGTTAAAGGTTTCAGTTCTTAAAAATCAGGCACCTGAAGAGGAAGTTAAGAGACCTTGTTGACCTGGGAAGCCAAGCTATGCTTCAGTGAGATTCTGAGTTTGCCAAGGCCTGTAGCCATGCTCTGATTCAGATAGATGAACTTAAGGGCAAGCTGAAATCCTGCTCTCACTGAACTCACTGGCAAAGCTCTTGCTGATTTAAGAGGGAGCAGGGTTCCCAAGATGCCATCTTGTTCTTTGTCTTCAGCACTAGAAGTAGCTATTAGAAGTAGAATCCTCCTGGATTTGGTCCCTACTAATATTTCCCAGTTTCTAAGGAAAATTGAGTGTTGTTCATAACTTTTGCATATGTCCAAGACCTCTAAGACAATGTTCCTTTGTGAGAAGATACCTGATGTGCTTTGTCTGGGTCTCTGTATGGAGTTTGAGGCTGTGGGAGTAGTTTAGGTGTGTTAGCAAAGCACTTTGCTAGGGACAGAGTCCATATGGGCGTGCTGTGTTGGAAGCTGTATCACATTCTGCAGTAATAATGTCTGAGCTCGAATCCTCGTTCTGGGAGAGTTAATCTGGAGCTACTTGACTTTGAAGAAACAAGGTGTGATTATTTGGGCAGAACACAGCAGTTGAACTACATCTGTGAGTCCCCAGCACCTGACCTATGCCATTTTTTCCCCAGGGCTTTTAGCTTTTGGAGTGAAAGAATCAGCCCTGGTGAACAAAGTGTTCACCTGCATCAACGTCCTTGTCCTTGGATTTGTCGTGATCTCCGGCTTCGTGAAAGGATCTGTTAAAAACTGGAATCTGACTGAACAGGACATTTACAACACCAGCCATAGCATTTTCAAAGACAAGTAGGTTGGATGTTTTCATCTCAGAAGCTGGTGCATTTTCTACAGCAAGTTTAAATGGGGGGTTGTGGACTGAGTTAGGAAACCAGTGAATGGGATGGCTGCCTCCTTTGCCAGACACCTTGGGGGCAAAGCTGTCTCTGGTGGGTGTTTGCTGAAAGCAGGGGGTGCTGATGGGCTGTAAGGAGTAGGCTCTGTCCTCATGGGCCCTGCTGCAGCACTGACCATTTCTAGCCTTGTGACCAATATAGCACCCAAAGGTGAGAGAAAAGAGCTCTTTATACAGTGTCCTGCTCAAGGCTACACCAGAGGCTGGCTCTGGTGCCTGTATGAAGCCATATCCAAGTACAGCTGTGTACTTTTCTCTGAATACTTGGGCAATGTCTTTGGGGCATTATTATACCTAATAGAGACATTGTCCCAAATGCCTTAATAAAATGAAGGTGAGTTGCAGATTATTTTAATGCATCACTGCAAGCATATCATAAATCTGCTTTTAATGACATTTTGCTGCTTGGCCAAAATTCTGTCATCCTGCACTAGATGAAAATTAAGGAGCTTAGAAGGCTTACCAGTAAGACAAAGCTATTAATTTTTGCTTGAGACTGTACAGCACAGAATAAAGGTCTTTAAATATCTCCACATATATCAGCTCAGTCCTGGCTTGCTACCTAAACCCTTTATGAAGGCCTGCAAGGAAGCACAGCTGGGCAAAATCTGGTGAGATTCATAAATGCTGTGTGAGTCAAATTTATCTTGTGTAAAAGTAGCCTCTTGAGCCTCTTTTCAAAATTCAACTTGCTGCAAACAAATTGCTTCCACAGGACAGGTCCCTCTCCTTCTCTCCTGCTATTCCCATGCAAGGAGCAATTACTGCAAGAGTTTCAAAGTATAAGTGCAGCTCTTTGACTGTAGGACTTACTATTTTTGTAAAATCTGTCTGGGGTTTATTTTATCGTTATTTCCAGAGTAATCCACATTTGGGTTGTGCTATTTCTGTAGGCCAGTTTTCATCTAAGTCTCAGCAGGGCTTCTGTGGGAGTGTTCAGATACTTAAACGTGAGAAGACTTGCAGATTTGGGATTTACTTTAGTTTAACTGTCTTAATTTATCTTTACAAAGGCTTTTTACTGAAAAAGTGACATAAGTCACTTGCACTGAAGGGCATGCACAAGCACATTGTTATATGTCACTCAGCACAAGGCATGTCGATTTGGGGTTGCAATCCAGAGTACACTGGGATCAGCCTGTGTTTGTCTGTTGATTTAAATGAACATTGGATAAGGCTCAGCAAAGCATTTGGAGTGCCAGGCTCCACTTCTCTCTCATGGTTACAAGCATGGTTTGAGTGTGAGCTTGGCACAGGAATTTGGAAGTTGAGAATGGAAGATGGGGTGGATTTTAAACAGTCACAGCACCTTGCATTCCTCTCTTATGTCTACTCACCTACCCTTTATCGGAGTCCATCTGAAGTAAAAAGTAGATGGTTCACATTTCTCAGTCTTCTGCTTTTCCAAAAGCTTCTGTTTAAATGAATATGTGTATCTACACACATGCTGTAATGTTAGGAGAGGATTTTTAATATTCATGCTATTTTCTCCTCGTGTTAGCCAAGATATTTTTATCCACCCCACAAAACAGGTGGTGGGAACAAACCATGAACCATTTTTATCCCATGCATTCCCCAGGCTTTTGCAGGCCACTCCAAAGCTCAGCAGTGAGTAGGGCTTAGCATTTTGCCTAGAATCTGTATGCTAGCATATGACAGGGAGAGCCTGCTTCTGCAGACTTTGGCTTTGGATTTTATAAGCTATGTGAAGAGCATTGTGACTCCCAGCTAGGCAGGATCGCTTCTAACCCAGTGCCATGCCTTTCAGTCAAACACAGGAAGAAAAGTTCTACGGTGTTGGAGGGTTTATGCCCTATGGATGGAAAGGAGTCCTCTCAGGGGCAGCCACGTGTTTTTATGCTTTTGTGGGATTTGACTGTATTGCTACTACAGGTAAGAAGGAAGATGTCTTTGTTCTGGCTGCCGGTAGATTGACTTCCAGTAATGTTGCAGAGCACAGATAACAGGGAATTCAGGACACCACATTTGTCCTCTGAACCTCAGCTCAAAATAGGCTTTTGGCTCAGCTGCTCCAAATAGTGAAAATTCTGAATTTGTTCAAGTCCCTGAGTGTCTGAGTGCTGACTTGTAGCTGCTGTGGCACGCTGATAAGCTGCGAGCTTCCTCCTTTCTTCTTTGCCTGCAGGGCCCTAGCTTATGGATGGTCAGAGGTGACACTAACCAGGTCAGATGCCACAGAAAACTTGCCCAGGTTTACCAGCTATGCAAACAGGGAAGGCCCAGGTTCATGTGCCTGGTAGAAGTTTGAGCCTATAACTCCAGATGATACTTCAGTCAATAGGTTATTCTGGAACAGAGTTCTTCAGTGCCTTCAGCTGAAGCAGCACTGATGGCTTGGAGTATTTCAAAGATCCAGAGAAAGAGGAAGCCTCTGGGGAGTAAACTGTGCACTAAAGCTTTGCCTCAGAATCAAGAGGAATTTTTGCATGTAAAAGTTAAGAGGTCTTATTTTGAGAGAGAAGCCATCAGCATAGTCATATTTCTTGTGGCTAAGATGAATCTTAATTCCCTGAAAAAAGGATTATCCTTGATTTAACATTTGGCAAGAAGGGTTGGAGCAGAGGGAGAAGGAAATCATCACAGACAGATAAAGCATTACTGGGTCGTGTTCCAAGCAAGGAGTTTGAGAAGTGTTGGCTCCATCACTCCAGCCAGCCCTGGAGCCTCTCCTTGTAGGAGGAACATTCATCTGCTTTTGACTTGTATGTGTATGGATCTGTGTTTATCAGTTCATCCTGCTGAACTGCTGTACCTCAGGAGCTCTTACTTTCAGAGCAGTTTTATAAGACTAGGAAGGCACAAATCTGTTCTGTAATTGATCAGTGCCTGAATTTTGAGGAAATTTGGTTTTTTACACACATTTTGTCCTACTTGGTTGTTGAAAATTTTCTGTAAAAACTAGAGGAAGTCCTTTGGTTAAGAGACATTTTTGAAGATCCATATGACTTTCAGGCACTCTGCCTTTCTCGGGAAATGGACATCCAAGGATTTTCCCTACAAATGCACAATAATTTCTTGTTTCCTTATCTGTGATCATTGAACTCTTCTTGGGTCTACACCACCAGTAGCATAGAAGGAGTATAGAAGGATGATCTGTTTTGGGGAAAGAACTGTTTTTAATCCAGATTTTCTGTGCCTGAGTTTCCACGAATGTGTGTCAGAAGAAGTGACAGGAGCAGCAGAAATGGGAGCAAACAGGCTGTGGTATTCCAAGTGGATGGAGCAGACCATTGGCATCATTATGATCAAAGGGCACCTCCATGCCCACAAAACCTTTGAAAGCCCCAGCCAGCATGGCTGCCCTAGGTTGGAATAAAGGTCTTGTTTGTCATTTAGCTAATTTTTAAATCCCTTTCTTCTAGGTGAGGAGGTAAAAAACCCTCAGAAGGCCATTCCTATTGGCATTGTGGCATCCCTGCTCATCTGCTTTGTGGCTTATTTTGGCGTGTCAGCTGCCCTGACACTCATGATGCCTTACTACCAGTTGGATACCAACAGCCCTTTACCCAATGCCTTTAAATATGTGGGTTGGGATGGAGCCAATTATGCAGTGGCTGTTGGTTCCTTGTGTGCACTTTCTACCAGGTAAGACACTGTTCTTCATTGGTGCATCTCTTAAGGCTAACATGTATCTCCACCTCCTTTGAAAAATGGAGCAGAGATGGGAGGGTGGGGTGGGATGAAATTCTGAGTTACTGATTTCAAAAGGACCAGGATTTCACCCTGTGGTAGATACCAGAGAAGCAGGTGACCAGTATCACTTTAGAAGCTCCCATCTTAAGAGAAGACCCAGCAGGTGCATCTCAGGAATATAAATCTGGATTGAGTGACTAAGTCATGGAGGCAGCTATGCAGTGCAAGCACAGTTTGGGTGCAAGACATCCTGACCTGGTGGTGGAGAGCAGACTTGTGTCAGGTAGTGAAGGTTGCATGTTCAGGAGTGCATGGGGCTTACCATATCCAGGGCCATCTGTCTGCAGGTTCCCTGCAGGATAGCCATCTGGACAGGCTGGAGGCAGAACATGTCACCTCCTGAACTCAGGAGGCCTATTTCAGATCAACTTAGACATGCTCAATTAGGTGAACAACTCACAGAGCTCATAGAAGTTACAGCTCCTTTACTAACTGAAAGTCAGGCTGGTTTCATGCCCCAAGGCTAAGTTTAGCAGTCCAAAATTGTAGAGCTGCACCTCAGTTACCAGCTATCAGTAACATGGGTGTTCAGAAGGAGCTGTTGAAGGAGAAGCTGAAGTGAACAAAAGCCACCTGTTCTATAGTTACTCTGCCATAATCTTGCTTTCACTTGTGTGCCTGTGCTCAGCAGGAGGTGATATAAGTAGATAATTTCTCCTTCCTGTGTCCATAGTCTGCTTGGCTCCATGTTTCCAATGCCTCGAATAATTTATGCTATGGCAGAAGATGGACTTCTCTTTAAATTTTTGGCTAAAGTCAACGAGAAGAGAAAAACTCCCTTGATTGCAACAGTGACATCAGGAGCTACTGCAGGTAGGATCCAAAGACTTGCATGAATCAGTGGAAAGGAGACATAATCTCGTCTTCAGGGCAGATAAATCCGCCTGACTCTAGCCCACTTGCTAATTGGATATATTGCAGAACATAACATCCCAGAGGGTGTCCTGGATTTCCAGGGCATGCCCTGGAGAGTCTGGGTGAGCATGAGTAGCTCGCTGCGTGCTTGTCCCTCTTTCTCAGAGCTCATTGCTGCCATCCTGTCTCATGCCAGGAACTTCCTTTATCTGCTCAGCCATCCTTAAAAGTAATTAACTCCCTGCAAGGTGGTAAGCAGTGGTGCCCCAGCATTCTTGTGGCTGTTGGCTGAAGACACTGCACTGCCTGTGGGTAGAAGCTCTGCAGAAGATGCCAGAGCAGCCGGAGACAGGCAGATGGCCCCTGTGGCACTGGCATTTGTTAATCAGTTAGTCACAGCTGGCAGCCATCCTGTTCTCCCCTTCCTTCTGGCCCCCCAGAAATATGGGAATTAAACCTCCCAGACAGCAAGGATGAACAGCTTACCCTGTTCTTGCAATCATCCCCTTCCTCATGCTGCCTGGCAAAGAGGAGAGCCTTGCTGCTTCTCTTTACCTTCTGCTGCAAATGCAGGATGAGCCGTGGGTACAAGAATGTGCCACCTTTGGTGGGGAGTTTCTGCCAGACTGCTGCCCTGCACTCTGAGCTCCTGTGAAAGGGCTCAGCTCCTGCCTCTGGGATTCTCAGAGCTCCTCATAGCTACCTTCTCCTGCACCTTCCTCTTCAGGTATTCTTGGGTCTAGATTATGGTGGGGTAAGAAAATGAGCAATGTAAAGTAAAAGAGAAAAACACTTTGCAGTCTGATCCAAGTGGTCCATGACCAAAACCCACACGACGCTACAGGGACAGCACTTGCCAGCTGAGTTTGAAGGCTGGGCTAATTGTTGGGCTCCAGATTGTGCATTAAGAGTAGACTGGGCCAGACTCAGCTCTGAGGTCCCTACACTCTCATATCACTGTTGGTGTCACCTGATGTCTGACTGTGTGTCTTTTATCCACTCATTTGCCTTCTGAAAGCCTTATGCCAAGTCCTGTACAACCAGGATTACCTGGTGAGAGTGTATAAACAGGGTGATCCCTAAGGGATGACAGCCTTTTTCTGGAAATCCCCGTGATGACACCTGCTACTTCAAGATGCCCTCTTTGATACTTGATCCTATTGCATGCACAAGCCACCTGAGCTGAGACACCAGGGCAAGGTGCTGCCCATCCTGTATTCCCTCTAGCTACTTCCAGGAGATAATTGTGACTCTAGGAGTTCTGCAGCTCTACTGGGGGGACTAACAATGAGATTGTGGCTTAAACCCCTGCTTTTTGTGGGAAGTTGGGTGAACATAGCTGTGTGAGACAAACAGGCTGGAATTCACTGTTAAGAAGCATTTCCTATTGTTTCAGCTAGTGAGGATGGGACAGCCTGTGGAGTCTTAGGGTATACATGCAGCAAGGCCTGCCTCTCCTTGTCTTGGGACATCTTGAGCTCCCCTGCCAAGTGCTGAGCAAGAGTCACATGTGTGCTACATCATTATTAACACTCCTGAAATGTGCATGTTCTGCCATGTTGCTGATTTTTCTTCTCTCTTACCTTCCTCTCCTCCTTCAGCTGTTATGGCCTTTCTCTTTGATTTGAAAGATCTTGTGGACCTCATGTCCATCGGGACGCTCCTGGCTTACTCCTTGGTAGCAGCCTGTGTGTTGGTACTGAGGTAAGAATGTAGAATGTCTCTTCTGTCGCACACAGAAAACTCCACACAACAGTTAGATCCCTCTCAGTTTCTTTGGACACATCTCCAGCTACGGGCATGTGAAGAGCTTGTTTCTTTAAGCTCACAGGGGACTATGGTAGTTGGATCTACAGAGAGGTCCTCTGGACTTGGTTAACCCTTGTTCTGTGCCAGTCCTGCTGTGGTCAGCTCTAAATGCCCCAGGAGATATGCCAAGGGGTAGGCAGGAGAGATGCATGATCCTGGATGCCTGCCTTGTCACCACTCTTGTCCCCAGTGGCATACAATTTCAGGTTGTCATCCTTTTGAAAAGGGGTTCGATATAAAGTCTAGCAGCAGGAGAAGAACCTAGCATGTGTTTTCAGGATCAGTGCCTTAAGTGTGTGTCTTTTAGAAGTGCTGAGCTCCCACAGCTTCCCAAGCCTAAGCTGAAAATCCAGGATCTTGGTGCTTGGCACCTTACAGACAACAGCACTCGGCTCATGAAAACAATGTCTGAAGATCATGTTACTGAAAAATACCTTTGTGTGTTGAATGACTCACTCAGAATCAGATGGAGGCTGTTAGCAGGGGAAGGAGCAGTGCTGTTCTGTAGTATTATTGCTTTGTGTTTGTGCTTTCTTCCCTGCCCCTTGAAAAGTCATGCTGATTTACCTTGTCCATCTTAAGTTTCCTGATTTCCCACCCTGCTGTTTTTCTCAGAGCTAGAAATAGCTTTTTAAGTTGTTTTTGCAAGCTGCTATACCTATTGCATGACATTTTCTCCATCATGGGTTGGCAGAGCCAGCAGCCTGTCTTGTAGTGGCCTGGGCAGCTGATTTGTCTGTCCCTTGACTGCTTAATCATGTAGCAGCTGAATTGTTTCCAAAGCTCTAAGATCCTGCCACTAGTTTCTTGCTGTGGCTGGACCCAAGGATTTCACTGCATTTCACAATTTTCAATGTTTAACAAATACCTCATTGTGACCACACCCCCACAGGAGCAGTTTTAAGGTGACTTTCAAAGTGGCCCAGTCCTTTAGTCAGACTGTGGCTGAGTCACTGACAAAACCTTCTGTAACAGAGAGCTGAGGCTGGAAGAGAGATTTTATTTATGGATCCACATGGCTGTGTGTCACGGCCCTGTTGAATGTGCTATCCATGCATGCAACAACTGTTCTTGCTTCAACTCTTCCTTCCTAGCAGACAAGCTGGCAGAAGAGCCTGGGATGGAGGACTAAGGGGCACCAGGAATGTTGCTGCAGGATGTGATAGCTGCAGAGCTGTTAGCTCAGCCACCTCCATGCCAAAATGCAAGAGCTGAACTGCCACAGATGACACAATGGCCTGGTTATGACCATCTGCCTGTCCCTCTGCTGTTTACTTCTCCTGTCACCCTTTAAAACACTGATGGTACAACCAAGCTGTAGGTGATAAGAGCTGGCCATATTTGCTTACATCATGATGATGTAATTCCTCAAATTTCCCCTTGAAGCAGAATGGTATAGACATGATGTGGACCTGTTCCGGTGTTGTAAAGGTCTGGCATGCAGCCATGACTGTCTGTGTGACTTTTAGATGAGCGGTAAAAAAGCCAAACTAACAGGCTCTTTGTGTAATTTCCCTTTCCTAGGTACCAGCCAGAGCAGCCGAATTTGGCATACCAGATGGCTAGGTCAACAGAGGAGACAGATAACAATGAGTCTGTGAGCACCAGTGAGTCACAGGCTGGCATTCTGCCAGAGGAAGAGGAAAAGTTTTCCCTCAAAGCCATACTGTGTTCCACAGATACGGATCCTTCCAAATTGTCTGGTTCGGTGGTGAATGTCTCAGCCTTCATCATTGGTAAGTGCTGGGTGGTGTGTCTGTGGGCAGTGAGTCAGCTGGTAGGGCTTTGTACTCACCACAGTGAGAAAACTCACCTCCTTGAGGGGATTTGGATGAGTTCTTGTAATGGCCAAAATAACTGGAGATCTACAGATTAAATTTCTGACTAAAAAAGAAATCCACAGATGGAGTGTGTGGGGGTGCATAGTGGGAAAGGCATATCTGTTATGGTTAGGATTTTTGTGAGTTGCTATTTTGTTTGTGAGCTTTCAGATTCTGCTTTGCCTGCTTATGATTTTTTTCTTGGGTTTTCCCTGTATCTAAAAAAAAAACCAAATCAATAACCTTTGGTGTCTGTTCACAGGTTTCCTTATTGTGGGTATCTGTATCCTGACTTCCCTTGAGCCAAACATTCTGATAAACACTGTACAGATTATTGCCGCCATCCTTGTTGTCACTTTCATCTTCATTATACGGAAACAGCCTGAAAGCAAAACCAAACTCTCCTTTAAGGTGAATGTCCTGGGACATGTAGCTAGAAAAGAGGTGTCTGGGAGGTGGTTGGAGGAGGAAGTGTGTGTTGGCCTGTATCAGAAGGGGGGCACTCGCCAAATGGATATGCATAGAATACAGGCATGATGTGAACTTTTCTATCCAGGAGAAGCTGATAGGGCAGAAGCTGCTGCAGAGGTGTGGCTGGAAGGGAAGGGCAGGAGCCTGCTTTTGAAAGCAGATAGTTACAGGATAGGGAAGAGACAGAGACTGGAGGAAAGGGGATGGTTGTGAATGGCCACATCAGGTCATGGACTCAGAAGGAGAAAGAGCCCAGGAAAGTAAACCTGTGTGTGAAGAGCCAAGGCTCTAAGAAAGTGCACTTTCATGTCCTCCTTAGTCCCCATGGAGGCTAAGGGATGACCATTCTATCCTAAACAGCCTTAAGGATGAGGAACTCTGTTGTTTTCCTGCCCTCTCCAAGCACACCGTGCTTTCTATATTATACACTGGGATGGGTTTTTCTCCCCTGTATAATCCTACAGTCATGCTTTATCATATTGATTTCAGGTAGTTCCCCAATTTATTAAATTATTTTTGGATTAGAATTCCATCCTGTAAACTGCTTCCGTTTTGATTGCTCTTCAATTAAAGTAAATTCACAGATTTTAATAACTTAATACAGCCAGAGTTTTCCAAGGTAATTTTGGGGTTATAGTCCCAAAGGTGGAAACAAATGTCCAGGAGCAGAAAACTTAAGAACTCTCATCTAGACCTTATTTTCTGAACTTGCATCTGAGGAGGTCTGTTCACCTTTCACTTAAGATATTTTCCCTCCTTTTTTTCTCCTCAGCCACCACCCTGTCCAAGAAAAGAGAAAATTATACCTGTCACAGCTAAATCTGTAATCATAAAATCCTAGAATCTTTTAAGTTGGAAAAGACCTTTAAGATGATCAAGTCCAACTGTTAGACCAGCACTGCCAAGTCCACCACTAAAGCATGTCCCTCAGTGCCACATCTTCATGTCTTTTAAACACCTCCAGGGATGATGACTACACACTTACCTGGGTAGCCTGTTCCAGTGCTTGAAAACCTAATTTCTTACCTCCTTACTGTTCTTTGGGCATGTACAGCCTGACTGTGATTTTTCTCCAAAGTCACTCTGGAAATTCAAGGTTGACCTGTTTGTTTCCTAATTGTTCTTCTGTATTTTTTTAATAGGTGATTTTTCTAATCCTTCTCCAGTCTTCAGAGACTTTACCAGTCTACCAAGAGTTCTCAGAGTTGCTTATTTAATAGTTCAGAGATCACTTCTGCAATCTCTGGGTACATAACTTACCCACCTAGGGAAATTTTGTTTGTCTCTACTGACTTGAGAAAGCCAAATTTAGAAAAAGTTTCTTCTTTTCTTTTCTAATTTGTGTGCCTATCCCCTTTGTCTAATGATGTGAGCAGCTACTTTACATAATTTTTTTTTACAAAGCTCAAATCAAGAAAAGCCCGCATTTCAGCCTGTTTGTTTTTGTAAATCTCATTTTCCCTTAGGAATGAAGTTTGCTTTCCACTTAGTTCCACCATATTCAGAAACTTTTCTATTATTATAATTTGCCTTGTTTGATTTTATATTTGCAGTGCTGTTTCTTATATTCTTGTTTTTGCACTTTGGCTTTGCTGTCTCATTTTTCTTTGATTCTTAGACCACTAAGGCATTCTTGGTACAGCTGTAGTCATCTCTTGCAGTAATTGCTGGTTTTCTTTGCTTTGGGATAATTTGCTCTCTATTGTTTAATTGCCTTGATACCTGCTGGGTGAAGTTCCTCAGATCCTTCCTCTGACATTCCCCTTACCTTCATCTCTTGGTGTTCAATAGGTGCCTATCATGATACAGTCCTTGGTTTTTACTGTTCTCTCCTTTGCCCCACAAGTATTTAGTATTACCACTAAAATGTGCTTCTTGCCTCCTTCTAGATCACAAAACAAGCTTTTAAAACAGGTGAACAGCATCGTTCACATTCCCCTCCTATAGTGGACTGATGTCCTTTTGGGTTTAACCTTGCCTTTTCTCAGATCGGGCAGCTGAAGAGTTGGTAGCAGCCATCACTTCCCATTTACAAGGGATGTGCTGTTTTTTTCCTGCCTGGTAATCATGCCTGTGGATGTAACATATCCCTCGTTCTTTTTCAGGTACCTTTTTTGCCCTTTCTTCCTGTTGGGAGTATTTTTGTGAATGTTTACCTCATGATGCAGCTAGACGCAGGCACGTGGATCCGGTTTGCAATCTGGATGCTCCTAGGTGAGTTAGAGTGAAAAATGCTATGGTCAAAGTGACTTTGTTAATCATAAATTTATTGTAGCATTCCAGGGAAGGATTCTGTGCTCTGGTCAAGGTGGCTTGACTGAAGCCATTTACCCAGCATGTAACAAGCTTTGTTTCAAATTCAAAATCAAGGGTCTTGAAGTCTTTGTGTGGACAAAACAACAGCCTGAGAAACATCTTATGGGTCTTGTGGCTGACAAGAAACCACAGAGAATTTCTTGTTGGCTGGTCTTGAGCTGCTGTCCAGGGGGTGGGGCTTGTGCTTCTGGAGCTGAAGAAGCTGAGCTGCATCCCCGGATGCTCCCAGTAGCCCTGTAGATAAGGCTGAATTGTTTGAAATTCTCAAATCAGGATCCCATTTGGGGCTGGGATAGATTGGCTTTTAAAGGCTGGTGCCTGTGTTAATGGCTTTTTTCCCTAAGGAAGGTAGTGGCTGTCTGCTAGAAGCTAACCATGAGGATGGCTGGATTTACACTGGTGCCACATATGTCAGTAGCTATGAGTGGTGGTTTCTGTTTCCTTACAGAGCTAACAGTGCCCTCTTCCTTGGCTTCCACAGGCTTTATCATCTACTTTACCTATGGAATATGGCACAGTGTTGAAGCCAGCTATGCAGCCTCAGCAGAAGCGGAGAGAAACACAGACACTGGCTCAGACAGCTGTAAATGACTGTGTTTGGCTTACGGGCGACTGAAGAATGGCTGCAGTGAAAGGAACTTTGTGGTGGGGATCCTGAACCAGATTACACCTGTAATCAGTAATGCAGGAATAAGGAAGTGGAATGCAGGCCTCCCCAGCTCGGTTACTGCAGCTTGCAGTTTGTTTAGCAGCACAGTTGAAAGGGACCACAAGATGAAAAGATGCAACTCTGGCATACTCCCAGCAGAACTGGCAGCTCATCTGGGGTGCTTCCCTCTCTCCCTCTCCTATTTTGTTTTTTTTTTCCCCAGTGTGTAGAAAGAGAACTGCTTCAGTGTGCAAATGCTGCTATGAAACCAAGCCTCACAAATGTCTGTCTTTCAGCAGCCCTGGAAATTACCTCCCCACAGATATTTTACTTGATTTTACATGGAGCAGATTTTGCAGTGCTACTGTCAGGCATAGAGCAGGATCCATCCTTTACCCTATGTGAGCTGTGCCCTCTGTGTACGCACACACACAAAAAAAAAAGGCTCTCACCAAATGCTAGATTTCGCCAGGTTAAGAAAGCACCTGCAAG
The DNA here is from genome assembly GCA_025920805.1 of Petroica traversi. NCBI lineage: Eukaryota > Metazoa > Chordata > Aves > Passeriformes > Petroicidae > Petroica > Petroica traversi. The sequence goes on from JAHLSL010000023.1 coordinate 8,497,138, forward strand.
ATTTGCATTCTTTAAAGTATGAGATCTTATATTTTTTGGTTTATTTTATTGGGTTTTTAAGCTACAAGCTCACAGGCTTTAAAGCACATCACTGCTGTGAAATGTTGGGAAGGTTTGTGGTCGCTGATTGTCAGGTGAGTGATCACTTGCCAGCACACAGGTAGTGCCAGCAGGTGTTTCTCCCAGCTGAATGCTCCACAGAGGAACTGCCAGCTTTAGTCAGGGAACTTTGTGGTGCAAGTGCTGCAATGGCTTGAAAACAATGGGTGTCTCCAAAGAACAGTCCTGCCTCTTTGCCTCAGAAATCACCAGTGGTGTGGCTGTACTGGTGGGGTGGCCAGAAGAACTGAGCCAGCTCTGACAGCAAGTGGAGCTCTATTTTCCTTCCCCCGCATCAGTTTAGTGTGCTGGGTGCATGACATTAGCAAAGGATTTGGCTGTGATACTTTGGTTTGGCATTGGCAGGTGGAGCACATCTTGCCCTGGGAAGAGAAGCGCAGGAGGGTCCTCAGAAGCATGAAATTCTTACATGAGCAGTGCCTGGTGTCTACCCCCTGCCCAGTGCTGCTGTGCAGGGGCTTCTCACTCCCAGCAGAATATGCAGCCCAGAAAACACCACCAAGCTCTAGGGCCTGACTTGCTGAGGGGAGCTTTCTCTTTGGGGCTGCAGATTGTCTCCAGAGCCTGCCTGTAGCGAAGGCAGGAAATTTGGAGCTGAGACCAGGGTCTGTGTTTGATTGGCAATGCCTTGGTTTTGGCTGTAAGATGATTTTTTTTGTTTTAGTTCTCTCTAATAGCTTTCCCTAGCTAAATTAATCTACTATCTGAAAAGGCTTATTAAAGCACCATGAAGGTGAGCCGTGCCCAAGTAACGCCACTGATTTAAATTAACGCTTCAGCTTGTACTGAAAAACAAATCACAGAATTGTGGAATAGTTTGGGTTGGAAAGGGACCTTGGAAGATCATCTGGTCCAGCTTACCTGACAGCAGCAGGGATGTCTTTAACTAGATCAGGCTGCTCAGAACCCTGCCCAACCTGCTCTCAAACACTTTCAGGGTTGGAGCATCCCAGATAGATACTGCAGAAATCCCCTTCCCTGATGTGAGTGGATGCTTTCCTAGGTGTCCTTTATACTACTGCCTCTGAACACTGGACAATCTTTAATTTGTTTGTCAGCATGGCTTTTGCTGATGAAGCGATGAGCTCTCGTACTTGTCATGGAGTTGGAAACTGAACAGACCCCTGCATGACTTGCCCAGGGTCTCACCAGGCATCTGATGCAGCAGAAAGGGGAATCAGACCATCTCCTGGATTACATGGCCGGATTATGGACCATTTCTCACAGGTTTCCAAGAGACTTTATAGCCTTTCTGCTCACTGAAGGGTTTTAATCTTGGCTTGATTTTAGTACAGCGGGAGGCTTTTCTTGGCAGGGTTGGAATTTGAGGAAGTGAAGGCGATGTGTTCATTGCCTCCCTGGTGCCCTTCAGGGTGTGTTGTGAGGGCAGCTTCCCCCACAGAATGAAGCTGGGGGTCTGCTGCAGTCGCCGGGTCGTGACCATCTGCCAAGCCTTTGCTCCTCGTGCATATACAAAGTTTTACTCAAGCAGGGAGAGATGAATATAGAAATTAAAAGCCGCTAAGTTGAAGTCTATTTTGTTTAAACCCCGGCACGGTCAACACACTCCACAGCCTCCCAAAAGGTACTGAAAATGTGGTGGGAGGGTGAAGGGGACAGGGATGGGGTGTTGAGAGAACTCAAATATGGGTGAGTTCAGGTGTTTGTTGATGGGCCTGAACCACTGGCAGAAATGTTCCTGTTCCCACATGATGCAGCATGACACCTTAATGGGAACATCGCAGACTACACTCACTGTCCTTGGAGCCCCAGTCGTATTGGAAGCATCCTAGAAAATGAGTCCATGGAAACTCAGCATTTGAGCCACTGTCAGGTAACGCAGCTGCCCAGCTCTGCTGCCAGGCAGCTAATGACTATCTAGCTTCAGCCTTCACCTTAATTGGGGTAACCCTTTAATGGGGTTGTGCTTTGTTTCCCATTCATCCCAGTTTCTGTGTGTGCAGAAAACACAGCAGGACGTGCTGATCTGTATGCACCAGCCCACAGGTGCACTGGTGCACGGATTTATTATCAGGAATATATTACACTTATCTGTACATCATAATTGAAATAATACAAACTCTTCCTGTAATCATTAGCCACATAATAAATGGGACCACAGAACTCCTGCTGCATGGGAAACTGTACAGAGGCTCCTCAGAGTGTCCATGGGACACAACCACCATCAGTGCAGAGACAAAATACCTGATTTTGCACTTGATAGTTTTTCCTTTCCTCCCCCTACCTGCCACCACCACAAACCTTTGCTGCTGTGCATCAACTGAGTCAACCTGTCTGTGCCAGCAGTTGCTGGATGTGTCATCCCAGCAGAGCCAAACGGTACCTTCCCACAATAAAAAGGTGTTTTCCATGCTTCCCGCTCGCTGCTGGCTCTCCTGCCATCCCACAGCTGATACCTACTCCCAGTGCCTGTCTGTGGAACCCCTTGGCAGCAGCTGTGCGCTGGTTTTATTGCTGCTACACCCTTCTGCATTGAGCAAACATTAACGAAATCAAACAGCTTCCTTGAAGACAGCTGATAAACCCTCTCTGCTTGGCCTCCTGCCAAAGGCCATCCTATTTCCAGAGGCCATGGCATTCGGGAAGTTTCCAGCCCTGTGAAAGCAAATGCTTCCCCTTGCTTGCCTTTGAGCAGGGATGGCCAAGGAGTATGGAACCTACCCCACTGGGAATGCCAAGGTCACCTTGCATGGCTACAGTTCTGTGGCAAGAGCATGGCTTCCCAGCTTGGCCATGCACCCAGGGGTCTTCATTCCCTGGGAATGGCTGCCCCATTCATGGGCTGCTCCCTTGCTGTCCGAGTGCCCTGGGCTTTTCTTTTGCACCTACTTCAGCATGCAGAGGCAAAGAAAGGACAGAGAAAAAGTATAAAAAAGGAATAACCTTTTTTGGGGAAAAAAGTCTGTGTTTCTAGGCTTGCACCAGAAGGAGCCACTCTTCACACCCCCACAGGGACAGGTTACTGGGTCCCTCTGGTTAGGCAGAACTTCCTGCAGCTTTGCTAGTGATTGGGCAGGCCCCAGAGGGTGTGCCAAGGAAGAATCCTGTGAGAGGCAGGACTGGGAGGCAAAAATTAGATGGGAAAGGGATTGGCAATTATACCAAATGGTGATGGAGCTGGGTTCAGTCCCAGTTTTTCCATCATAAAAACCCCACTCCCAATTCACTGCTGGAAGCATCTCTTGAATATGACCTTAAACCAACAAAGAGATAAGGAAAGCACCAGATATAAAGGGGAATTATGAATAAATTACAACAGGGTCACCCAGCCTGTCCTGGGCCAATACTACACTTTAGTGCATTTAAAGTTTAGCGTAGCATTAAGGTAACAACTCCAGTTATGTCATCTCAACCATTTTTACAAAGAGTAAAAATGAGAATCCTAGAAACAAGCCACTCTGACGTATCTGATGGCCTTCTGCAATGGTGTGACTGTGTTAGTGAATGAGGGATGAGCAACTGATGTCATCTGCCTGGACTCTGCAAGGTCTTTGACAAAGTCCCACACAACATCATTGTCACTAAGCTGGGGAGATACAGCTTTGATGGATGGAGGCTGGATCTGGAATTGGCTGGATGGTTGCATCCAGAACAGCTCAATGTCCAAATGGCGATCAGTAAGAAGTGATGTCCCTCAGGGGTCAGTATTGGGACTGGAACTGTGTAATAGCTTAAATGGTGCAGACTGTGGGATCCACAGCAAGTTTGTGAATGACACTGAGGTGAGTGGTTCAGTTGGAACACTGGAAGGAAGGGATGCCATCCAGAGGGATCTGGACAGGCTTTGGAGGTGGGACCATGTGAACTTCATGAGGTTCAACAAGACCAAGTGCAAGGTCCTGCATGTAGGTCAGGGCAACTCTTGGTAAGAATACAGGCTGGGGGATGAAGAGATTGAGAGCAACCCTGCTGAGAAGGACTTGAAAATATTGGTGGATGAGAGGCTGAACATGAACCAACAATGGGTGCTCAAAGCCCAGAAAGTCAGTTGTACCCTGGGCAGCATCCAAAGCAATGTGGCCAGCAGGGCAAGGGAGGGGATTCTGCCCTTCTACTCACTCTTGTGAGATCCAACTTGTAGTGCTGCATCCAGCTCTGGGGATAAGAAGGACATTTGGAGTGGTTCTAGAGGAGGGGCACAAAGATATTAGAGGGCTGGAGCACCTCTTCTGTGGAGACAGACTGAGATAGTTGAGAATTGTTCAGAAGAAAGAAGGCTCAGGGAAGACCTTTTAGCCTTACAGAACCTCTGTGGGGCCTATAAGAAAAATGGAGAGAGACTTTTTACCAGGGCCTGTTGTAATAGGACAACAGGTTTAAACTGAAAGAGGACAGGTTTAGATTGGACAAAAGAAAGAGAATTTTACCACAAGGAGAGTGGAAGGATGCTGGAACAGGTTGCCCAGAGAAGTTGTGGATACCCCATTCCTGGAAGCGTTCAAGGCCAGGTTGGATGAAGTTTTGAGCAACCTGGTCTAGTGAAAGTGTCCCTGCCCATGGCAGAGGGGACAGGACTAGATGGTCCTAAAGTTCCCTTCTAATGCAAATCACCCTATGAGTCTGTGATCTCACTGTTTGAGAATTATATTGGTGGATGAAAGATGACAATGCTGTAGGTATTGCAAATAGCTGTGTGGTTAGTGAGTATGGAAGTGATTAAAATCGTACTTGGCAAGAAGGGGCTTTGTGTGCATGTGTGTGCTAGGTATCTATTTTACTTTCAGGTTGTACTTGCTGGACACACTAAAATCTAGCAATGCATTTCAACAGTAGTAGCTGGTGTGGCATGATCTATTCTAACAAGATGCTAAATTTACTCAGTATCACAGTACCATGCAAAAGCTGCTACAAAAATAAATTTCTCTAAAAAGGAGAAAAAAAAATCATCTTTCTTTTTAACACTCTGGAACAGGCCACAGGTGCTTTGATGGTGGTTGAAGCTGTATCTAAGCTGCAGTCTGTGAATCCTGAGTACTTCCCAGGAAAGCTGAAGCACAGCTTGGCAAGGCTGTGCAGTGCCATCCCTGTGGGTGCAGGGCCTGCCGGTGCCACCACACACCCGGGTGGGGAAGCCACCCTCCCTGCAGCACTCCTGCACCTCAGGGATTTCCTCCAGGTACTGTTGCCCTGCTAACTTTGACCCCAGTGCACAGAGCAGGCCTGCATGCAGGCTATTTGCCCTAAGATGAGTGGAAAAGCATCCTACAGATCTCTTTGTTTCTTAAATTATGCTCAGGGATATTTTTATCTTGCTAGCAATGCCCACGAGGGCCCTGCAGACAGTCTCACCCCAGCTACTCCTCGGCTTCACCATCCCCTCAGGTGGGAGGTCACCCCAAGCCTGGGTCAACATTTTTGCTCCTAGATGGGAAAGTTAAAGGTAGTTTAGCCACTCATTTCCATGAAACTTCAAAGTGCTCTGTAACTTTGGGTAAGCTGTAACAATGTGAAATAATGCAGATATGTGGAAGGAAAGAAATTCTGACCTCATTTGCGCCTATGAAGTTGGCTATGCTCTATTTGGCATTTGAGGTGGAAGGAAGCTAGAGCCCTAGCAGGTGCCCAGTATCTCATCTTCCTATTGGAAGCCTCTCATCCAGCAAAGGTCAAGGATTAACAACTTATTTTCTCCTTGCTTCTGGGATTTGAAATAAAACAAAATGGACAGAAACCTACAGCAAGAGATTTTGACTGCATCCTAACCACAACAAGGTAAAACAAGATATGACTAGGATTTAAAGACACTAAAATTGAACCATGTTAACCTGCAACCTCTACCAAATTTGCTAAAACTCTCAGTTTTCTCATCTCTAGCCTATCTCCACTTACAATACCATTGCTAAGAGTTAAAAAGCAGTGGATGGTATGCATATCTCTTCTGGTGTTCAATGCAAAGGTGATGGTTTCAAAGGCAGTACTGTCTTAGAATTTCAAATTCGCTGGTGTTCATGTTACATAGAGTACCACTTGGTGGTCACTTGGAAGGCGCTTCTACTTCTGTGTAACTGTCTTCTAGGTTGGGTATAAATATTCCTGGGAGGCTAAACAGAAATGCATTTTGTTTAGATACAAGTCTTAGGCACGAGTTAGAAAACTGCTGACTGTAATGAAAATATATCAGCACTTAGTAGTATCCAATAATATAAAAAATGCAATTCAGAACATCTGCAACTACGTATATATGTGTGTGCGTCTATATATAGGTATAAAGGTACAATACGTACATGTATATAAACACAGACACATATACAGAAATATTCACAACTTGAACTATATTTGTAACTAACCTGAAATACTGCAGCAAAAGTTCATTCTGATGAACCATTAATAGAGCATTTCCCAACTTTTGGCTCTAACCACAGTTAAAATGTTCACACATCAAACTAAACCTTTTGCTATCCTAACTTTCTGTTGTTCTAGCTCTTGGCTATCTTTTTTTTCCCTACCCTAATCCACATGTCAGAACCAGGAGTTTCTACATGGAGACTATAAGAGTACCCTGCCTAGTGTAAAGCTGTGCACTGAACATGCTTGCAGCCATGAACCCTGGGCGCCTGTTGATGGTAGCACTTCCTTGGATGGTAACAATTTGCAGACTGGAAATGCATAAAAGGCAGGGAACCTTCGGCACTCAGCTGCCGATTCATCGCCTCAAGGTTCTGACTTTTGCTGGAGAGGAGTTCCCTGATGAGCAGCGGTAAAAAGGAGTGGACGGTGTGGGCGGGAGCTTGACAGGGCTCACGGCATCTCCCTCCTGCAGCTTCCAGAGGAGCTCCTCGTTAGTCCTGCTGAGCTTCTTCTTCTCCTCCACTTCCTTCTCAACGTATTCTTGAAGGTTTGCATTCTCCTCTGACAATTGCCTGGAGAGAGAAAGAAGCATGTAAGGCACTCCAGGGCAAAGAGGGTGGCATTTATGTAGCCAGGACACTGATCACCTCCTTCCCTCCCATCCCCTCCCACCTCCCTGCCCCTAGGGCTGCAGCTGAGCTGCTGAAGCTGTGGCACAGCTGTCCCCAGATCTCTTCACTGCTGGGTGAGAGAGGCATCTCCCCAAGTCCCAGCTTCCCTGCAGTGTCTGATTCTGCCTCCAGATGCACCTGTGTCTTTGCTCTACACCGCTTTGAGGCATCTCCGCTGCCAAAGCTTAGGTGGGATGAGCCCCAGCCTTTCTCCCTGGCCTTGTGGCACTTGTGGAGTATCAGAGTAAGCACAAAGAGCGGTAACAGCACTTGCAACCATGATTTTTTCAACTCACTGCTATGGCATGCAAAGGAAAAGGAGTGTGGCCTTTCCACGCTCCTAGTTTTAGCTGATGTCCTGATGCAGGACACAGCTCAGCTTCAAGGCTTTCCCTCTGCCTCATAAAAGGTCATGAGGTTATGGTTCCTTCTTCTTGGTCTCAAAATAGCCTCTACTCCTGACTGTAACACCAGTGACAACCAGGGAGGTTGTTCTCCCCAGAATGCCCAATAACTTAACAACTTTTTGGGACCTGGGGCATGGAAATCTCCTATGGGCACCACAGCCTTGGTAAGTCTGTACTCATCAACCAGGTGGCTGATTTTCAAACAAATGGGGCAGGGCAGGTAGGCTGTGGGACCTGACCTTGACGTGTTTTGGGCATGTGCTAACACCTAAGTCCCAAAGGATGCGTGCAGGAACACCAGGCTTCTGCAGCCCCATTACACTTGGGCAAGAGCCAGCTCCTAATATGATCAACCTGCGGCAGCTCTGGGCAGGCACCTAACCTGATTTACTGGCAATTTAGGATTTTATAGAAATGAACAGGGAGGAACCTAAGTTTCCCCTAGGTGTTTTCAGTGTTCAGCAGCAGCTGGGCGTGGATTTTGGATGCATACAAAAAAAATCTGTACAACTCCTTTTCTGGGTGTAGCCTGAAGGCTGTAGCAAATGTCATGGATTGCTGGCCCACCCACAAAAAGCCTTTGAGAGGGTGGGGTTGGCATTTCTGATTTTGTTTAAAAGACATTTTTAAAGAATTTCTGCTTTTTTAGCCTCAATTCCTACAGAAATGTAGGTCAGGTAATCAAAAATATATCTATTTATTCTCCCAGTCCCTGAAAGTTCTGAACTGTGCAGCAGTTGCTAGCAGAGTCACCTTGATCTCTTGGGTGCTGGAAACTACCATTCTTCAGACATCCCCAGTCCAAAGGCCCGAAAAATATGCTGGTTGATTTGGAGGGAGGATCTGAAATGCTGGGAGATCAGATGATTTATTCAAGTGCTTGGGAAAGTCCCAGCAGGGGATCCGTGGAGCTCCCGCATCCAAAACTGGGTCATGCTCTACCTGCAAGGCTCTTGTCCTTCCCTTTGTACCTGCCCTTGGCTGTAACTGGAAATACCTCTGTGGTGCACCCCTCAGCCCCCCAGGCTTCTGGGACCTCTCCTGACTGCTGCAATGCCAGCTTTGCTCTGGCTCCCCTCCCTCCTCTCCCTGCTGCTGGGCTGCCACAGCCACTTGGGCACCCAAGCTGCAAGCTGGCAGAAATGGCTCTGATCCAGGGCAGCTCCCTGAGCTCCCTCATGCTGCACTTCCAGGCAGTGTCAGTACCACAGAAATCAGCAGCCAGGGTGGTTACTGCTGCCAGGGAAATACATGCTTTAGTAACTCCAACCTTAAAGCCCTGGCTGTCCCTATAGCTGCCCCACAGGTGTCCCCAAGGAGTTACTGTTGAAAATCAATCTCGTCGAAGTTGACTTTCCAGGCTGAACTTGGAATTTCTCCTTAAGGGTGTTTTTGAAAGCAGTACCTACGGAGTTGCAGGCAAAGTGCTGCAGCTGGATGCCAGCAGGGAGTGGAGGGAGGTGCTGCTCGCCCAGCCAGACACGGGGAGCTGCAATGCAGAGGTGCCAAGCACTGAACCAGGAGCCCTGGCTGCTGTCAGGTGTGGAGAGACACTGCCACTTCCAGGCCACAATTCATCCAGCACAAAAGCAGGTGTCTCAAACTGGTCTGCTGAACCAGACCTTAAAAGTAGCCAGTTTTCCCCCCTCAGAACAGAAATGCTGTAAACACCCATCTCAGACAGCAAAATGTGTGTTACAGGTATTTACAGTCAGGTGAGAGAAAACATAATCCTCACCCTGATCTGAATGTTAGTACAATTAATGCTGCCTTTTAAGAATATCTACATGCTGGAGACAATTTCAAAGGGCTGAGTCATTAAGAAATGAGGCATGAGAAAGACAAAAACGAAAATCAGAGATGTAACACTGACAGTTTAAAAAATCAGCTAAAATTTAAATTCCATTTTTGGCTAGTGGCATAATTTCTGGATACAATGACAGCTAGGTAGCTGCAGTGCTGGGACAAGAGTAGCTCTAGTTTCTCCCCCTGGCATTCCTTCTCCCTGGCTCCAACTGTGATTTCCAGCCTTACAGAATAATATAAACTCTCTGGGACAGGACACATCCTACCCTTCTCTTTATATGTCACCTAACACAAGGAGCCTTGTCACCCCTGTCACATTGTGACAAGGTTGCAAAAAGGCAGTGCTGATGAAAAAACCTGCCAAAGGTTAATCCCACTTGGGTGACAATGGCACTATTAGGTCTTTGCCAAGATTTTCACATTTTCTAACCTCATTACCCACTGACTAACAGGACTCAGGGCACTGATATAGAGATCAGAACCACTGCAAGCTTGTTCTCAGCAGCATGTCAAAATCATGGAAACACACAGACAGATACACAGCCTTCCTTATGTTAAAGGAAGCAAACCCCAATATAAAAATATTTTTTTAATAAAACAAGCAGAGCAGAATACCAATACCCTTTCAGGAGGAAATAAGTTTTTTTTCCCTTCTGAAATAAGTGTCAGCCTTGGACAATTAAGACCTGGAGCCTCCTTTCAAGCTCAGACAGTTTGTAAATACCAGCACAAACCTTGTTATGACAGTATTTTGCTCAATCCTGGCTCTGAGTTCTTCATTCTGCTGTTGCAGCATGGTGATTTTTTCTTCCAGTTTTAAATTTTTTTCAACCTGCAGCAAAAAAAAGTTTGTTATGTCCGAAGAACACTCAGCACCTGATGCAACATAATTTGTTCTATATTAATATGTGGAGCAACTTCTAAAATTTGAGGATAGGTGGAGGTGGTTATCTTGCTGCAGCTGAGACTTAGAGATCTGGCTGACACCACCTCACAGGTGAAGTATCTGGGGCCATCAGCAGAGCATTGACCAGGGGCAGAGCTGAACCAGCCCTTACTTCTGACTGAGGAGGAGGAGGAGGAAGAGGGTCTTAGTTTTGCTCAGCACAGATATTTTCCTCAGTGGTGCCCCCACAACTTTTGTCCCCCAAGGAGCCAGCATTACCAGACGTTGGAGAAAGTGCTGGTGACACTTGAGGAGCATGAGGACACCCAGTGTGGAAAGTCTGTCAGTGCTGCTGCATTCTCATGAGGTGGGCTGGCCTCTTCTCACTACTGCTGACAATGTCAGCTTAAATGACAGGCTTAAATCAGACATTTAACTTTAAGCTGTAATTAATTGAAATGAATCCTATCCCCAGCACAGGTAGCTTTTTTTCAGGACAGTTCAAGGGCAGAGTTTGAGGATATCCGTAGCAGTGTATTAGAACATCAGTAAGATGTTTACATGTTCCACAGCCTTAGGTGCCCTGTTTTCCCCAAGCTTTGAATTTGACATACTTTATCACCTTAGTTCTTGGTTTTTCAGCAGTTTGAATTTTGCTGAATCCAACATTTTTGAAAGAAAACAAGATAGTACAGGATAATCTTATCTCTGTGTGAGCTTGGTTATTGAATTTCCCAACCTTTTGTAAAGAACCAAAATATTGTGCACTGGGGATAGCCATAACTCACACTTAATGGTGGAGACATCAGTTTTAGGTTGTGTTTTCCAGTCTATGCAGGTAATTGTAAAGGATACACCTGATTGTCAGATATTCTGGTCTGTCCTAGTATATTTTGTTAGAGCAGCACGTGGATTCTGGCCCTATTTTGAAATGTTCTGAGAGAGGAATCACCACCACGAGACCTCTCTCTGCGTTCTTCAGTAGCTTCACAAGCAGTAGCTATACCACCTTCATTTCCAGCCTCCCTTTCAGCTGCCAAGAAGACAAGGCTGACCTTGTGTTTGAAATGCCCTCTTGCTCCCTTGTGAGGCACCCCATCTTTCAGAGCACTTGGAGATGTCCTGTAGGTGTTCTGGCACTTACAAAGGTATATCTTGAAATGGAAAGCAGTTGTGCCTTTGGATCACAGTAGACCCAGTGTTTTACTGTGATAAAGGGCAGGATCACAACTCTGTGCTTGCATGAGATTAATGAGCAAAAGCAGCTAAATGATCAGGAATTATATAGGCTGTTGTTTGGGATTTTTTTCTCCCAGTGTTTCCAAGTGCTGGCTTAGCTCCAAGAGCTCCTTCCACGTTGGAAGGAGCAGAGATAATAAGCCTCAGCTGCAAAGAGGCACTTTTCTCTACATCCACTTACTAAAGCATCTGTTCAGCAAAATAATCATCAGAGTTCTCAAATTTCCCTGTAAATGGAAACAAATCTTGCTGAATGCTGTGCTGAACCAGCTGCCACAGCTCCCAGCTGAGGTATTGCCTCATCCTGTCACCACACTGTATTTTACTGTCACTGCAGGTTATGCTGTACAAAATGAATCCATTTTCTCACAAAAAAAATTTAATTGATGGCGAACTGGGGAGTTCTTCATTAGGGAATCCCACAAGCAAAGGATGAGAAAACAGCAGAGCCTGCAGAAAAGCCCTGCTGGAGGGCTGTTTTCTAGAGTAAGCCTTGCTAGGAACTGCTGGCTGAGCATTGCTAATCTACACATGGCTCCCTAAATGCCTGCAGAAGCAGCAGCAAGACTCACCATGGATCAGTCTTCCTCTCCAGCCCAGAAAGGCTACCTGACTGCTCTAGGGGCACATGGTGCAGGCTGGGGTACCCTGGACTACCACAGATTTCCCCTTCCTCCATTCTTCTTCCACCACTCACCTCTGTCTAACCTACATGCTGATCAGGTGTTGTAGGAAGAAGCAATCCAGATCAATAGAAATGAACCTTTTTTACTGTGTCTTGCCCCAGCCTCATGTGTGTACTCACCCCTCTCAAGTTCACCTGCTGTAACCAAATTTTTCCTATATTACCTCTGTGATGTCTCCTCTGTACGAAAAATGACAACTTACCTGTTTTTCTAGCTCCATAATCATCTTCTCCTGCTGGTGTATCTGGAGGTTCTTCATTTCCAGAACATGTTTTAAGCTCTTCAAATCTTTTTCTAAGTGCAGATACGGAGCTCGCACAATCTAGGAAATACATCAGTGATTTGGGTATGTCAGCCATAAACAAATCTTCAGCCATAAGAGGGAGATTCCTTAATGGAACCCTGTGG
>JAHLSL010000023.1:8509679-8529586 GCA_025920805.1 Petroica traversi
GGGGGGAAAACACACCAATTAATGCATCAACTGTGTTATCAACCCACTGACATTCATACTGGTCACTCTGCACTGCCAAACTACCAGGGAAGCTAAACAAGGCTTAGAAACCCCTGTAAGGTGATATTTTTTAATGAAATGCCCTTGAACATAGAGTGGGGTATTTGGTAATCCCTGTAACACCTGTGGCTGATGCTAAATCACCTCATCACCTTGTGCTGGATGAGAACAGACATGTCCTTCCTTGGGAGAGCTGGCATTTATATCACATGTATTTGTGTGGTTCTTAGAGTCCGAATGAGGCAGGAGATTCCTGCTTCCTTCCCCCTTCTAAGCTTCTAACATCGTAACAAGAAATGATGAGTTAGTGGTGTGGACTGTAAATGATTATAATTTCATCTCTGAGCTATACATGGGAACAACATGTTATTTTAGGCAATCATATTTCTGTTGCCATCAAAGGCATTACTGTCTATACAACACCTGTAAAATCCACAGTTGCTGTGAAAATGGTATTTTTATCTTTCACAGTTGTGATTTCTTGTCTGGGATATTACATCAGCCCTATTGCAAAACTGCTGACATGCCTTGAGCTGTCACAGCAGTGCAACAATATGTGCTAGTCAGAGCGTTTAAAAATCGTAATTCATCCCTTCCTATGAGATCAAACAGGGCTCCCATTATTTGCTGTGTCATCTTTACTCGTTCAAACAACATTTCCAAACTTAGCTTGTGTCACAGGGGCACAGTTCTGCCCTTCACTCCTCGTGATTTCTTCATCCAGGGAGTGAGAACAGCATGGAGTTTTTAGAAGGATTAGACGACCTTGACCTTGGTGTTAAACAGTGAGATGTGGGAGCTGTGATGTGCAGGGCTGACCCTGGCCATGCACAGCCTGGCTGCACAGCAGGGCCAGCCTTGGGACAGCCCACATCAGAGACTGCACTGCCCTCAGGTGGGACTGGAAATGTGTCTGCAGCATGGGACTGGCTTTCCCACATTCAGGCAGCAGGGAGGAGTTTAAAGCACGGACACAGGCACAGGGCCAGCCAAGGAGACGTCCTGTTTCTGAGCCCTGGGGGTGCCTGCTGGCGGGTACCATGCAGACAAAGTGATGCTCACAGCCACTGCAGGTGCCAGAGTCCTCCCCATCAAGCAGGGAAGAGCTCAAATTTGCCAGCAGAGAGCAGGGTCAAGAAGACATTTCTTGCTTTATCTAGATGCCTTCTTGTCCCTTCACATATTCTCTCTCTTGTGAACCAGCCAAGGGGGAGGATAAATCCTGAGGGTTTGCTGCTCTGTCCCGGTTTGGGCAGGCAGAGCACAAGAGGTACCACAAGAGCTGGTAAGAAGCAACAGCCTCGTGTGCTGGCAGCAGGCAGCTTGTCCAGGACTGCCCCACAGCTGCTCCACAGCACCATTTCAGGGGTGGGAAATAAAGAAACTGCTGACCTGGAGTGACAGACGCAGCTTTTCGAAAGTCTCTTCTAGTTGTGCCTTTTCCAGTTTGTGAGCAGTGTTCAGTTCTGGAGAAGTTACACAGACATGACATTACTGAGTGAAGCCCAGCAAACCAGGGTCTGACAGCACTCATCATGAGCAAAGCACAATGTGGGATGCAGTTTTAGGATATGGATAAGGAAACTGGAAGCAATATGCTCTGTGACCTTAGGTAAATTGTTCTGAAAATCAGAATCTCCTGATCTTTCACTATTTGCAGATAACCTCTGTTTCTGTGTGACCAGATTCTGGTTTTTCAGAGCTGCTCAGAATTCTCAGCTCCCAGGCACTCTGATCTGAAAAGGATCGGTCTGACAATGGGCCATTTGCCAGTTCAGAGTGAGTATCCCTAGATCAAAGGATTTTAAATTGGATACATTTAAAAGCTTGGGTTGCAATTTCTTTGGAGATATACAGAACAGGCCCAACTCCTCAAATGCAAAAATAAAAATGACAATGCTTCTCCCCAAGCCATGGTAGATGAGCTAAGATGTTTATTCCAGTAGTAAGACAGAGAAGACAAAAAACATGATTAGAGGTTCTTCTGCTAGTATTTCTCACCCTGGACATACTAATAACCAGAAGTTTAATAAACAAAGTGAAGTAAAGTTTAATCTCTAAAGCAATGTCATCAAACTGTGTTCATTCAGTGCTTAGTGCCTTTTTAGTATAAGGATGCTGTATTTTTTGTATTCTCCCCCCAGGGCCACCATGGGTTCTGTCCTCTAAGCCCTGCTCGGCAGCCACAGCCACAGCAGCGATGATTCCATCGCTCCAGTGCACTCTCCCGCAGCGGCTGCAGTGCCTTTTCCAGGCACAGGAGGGCATTTCAGACCCGCACCAAGAGCAGGGAGCGCAAACTTTGGCCACCAGACAGACCCTTGATGAACCTCAGCTGAATTTTATCATCAGAAAATACTAACAGAAACAGAGAGATAAGAATATCCTCAAGATAGAAACAGCTTTTTTTACTTTTTTGTTTTCAAAATCGCATATTTTAATTTAGAAATGCTGTGCTAGATACCTTCTCTGCTCATGAGAGAGGGGAATAGACTGTTCTCATTTCATGTTATACTCTGGACCATGTCTCTAATTGACTTACTGCAGAGCTAAGCAATATGGCTTGATTTGGGAAATGTGGAAAAACCTAACTAGATATATTTAAAATGTAGAAAAAAATAGGGGGTTTGTAGAGATAACTGTTAAATGTCAGCCAAGGCATGCACAAAGGCATGTGTTTAGATATTGAACTGGTAAGGAAGAAAGAGCTCTGTCTGCAGCATCAATCCTGCAGCCAAACTGCAACACAAAATAAAGATAACAGAGCTGAGGTGCAGATTTGTACCAGTAAGAGGCTTTGGTCTGCTCAGCATGGCCAGACATTTGCTACTGAAAATAATGAGTCTTGTTTTTAGAAGCAGTGTGGGCATTTAAGCACCTAAATTCAGAGATATCCCAAGAGCTCTGTCCTCCTGAGCACCCGAAGATTAGGCTCTTGAAAAAGTGTGTGTGTGAAGTGATGTGGAATTTGGACTCTATTTTCAGCAACACATAGAGAAAGCCTTATCTTTGACCCAGAGACCCCCGTCAGATAATCTCAGGTCAAAGTCAGATGCTGTGGACTGCAGACATCTCTCCCTCTGCCCTAGTATGAACCTGGTGGTCCACCCCATGTTACAGCACTAGACCAACATGAATTTTCTGTGTAATCTGCTCTGGAGGAGAAACACTGTGTCCCTACAGCATTAATTCCTGCTCTGGAACAGTGATGTAGCTGTTGGGCTGTCTCTGGCTTACCTTGAATCTTGCAGTCATTCTCATCTTGCAGTACTGTAATGGCCATGATGTGGTTGTTTTCCAGCTGTGACATTGCAGCTTCATGTACAGCTGTGATATCTTCCACCTGTTCCAACAACATGGACATGGACACGTGGTTAGACAGGCTGTGGCACACCAACAAGCCATTGCTAGAGAGCTCCAGTGAGCTGGAAACAGCAAAGGGATCCTCTGAATGTGACACTGCCAGCACCTGAGCCAGTTTTGCCATGTGGAGGCCTTGAGTGGCAGTGTGTAGTCACTGCTGATGGTATTTTTGTTCTTTTAACTTAATGGTGATGAAAAGCCACTTAAGAAAGCAGAAGGCCAAAAAACTGTAAGGTGGAGATGCTGTTTATTAAATGTTCAGAAGTCTCGACATTCCATTAATCTAAATTATAATAATGACCAGACAGCCCATGCCCATCATGGAAGAGGGTTGTGGGCAGCCTGTGTTCCAGTGTGCCCTGTGGGTTTGGGACTCCTTCAGTGCATTGTTGCTTACTAGACTTGGCTAAAGACCTCAGTGATGGTCATTAAAGGAATTACAATGAGAAGTGGTGATCAATATTAAATCAGAGGCCCAGAGCACTTTCTGAATGCAATGCATCAATTTGCTTTTCTGGTGTGTGTAAACACAGTGATCTTATTCCCTACATTTAACACAATATTATCTATGATATCTGGCAAGACAGAGGATCAAACTATTTCACATTTACAGTGGAACAGCTGTTCATGGCTAAGTGACTTGACTCTAAACAGCTTTATTTGCTCAAAGTTATGTAAATAATGGTAGAAAGTTACTGCAGCTGAGTTTGCCTTGACTGGAATAAATGTTATTTCACTGCTTTCAACTATCAAACATATGTATTAGGTAACCCACCAGAAGCTTCCAACCATATTGGAGAAAACATCCTCTTAGAATGAAAGCTGGGCATTTACCATGGAATTTAAAATTATCCAAATTAATTTTCATAATAATATGGGAGATAATTATAAGATGTGGGATAAACATAAGATTATGTTTGCAGAATAACAGGGTCTTATCCTGCTGATGTGTTGCATGACAGAGCTGAGAAGGGTGGGGGGCAGATGACTCAAAGGGCTGCTAATGGGACAAGGATGATCACCTGACTTTTCTCAGAGCACAGAGTGCTTGTATATGATGACTGTAAGCTGAAGCCTCAGGAGCATTGCCATGTTCTTTACCTTGCCCTTGCTGAAGCCTTTTTCATACTCTAATTCTCAACTGAACAGCATCCCGTAGAAATGATTGTGCTCAACACCAACATCCTCAGAAGGTCAAGGGGTCTCCTCTCACTGCCACCATCCTTGGCAAGTTATTTATCTATAAAGCCAATTACACATGTCCCAAATGATCTATAGGGATTTGTCTGCCTTCTGTGTGCTTCATATCCACATCCCAAATGGCTCTCTTTAATCTTTCAGTGTGACGTCCTGTCTGCAGTTTTCCATGGCAGATAGTCAACTTGGCACTGGGAAGCAGCTCTCTTGGATGCTAATAACTTACTCTGTGGGCTTGATCACCTCACTTAACGCAAGGCATGTTTATTTCTGGCTATGGAAAGCACCTCAGGTGGGAGTTTTAAGGCTTAATAAAGTAAAATCAAGAGGAGGCTCTAGTGGGAGAAGTTCAGTGAGCTGCTGGACAAAACAGCTTGTGCTGAGCACCTGAAGTGAGAAACTCTGGCAAGACAGATCAGAGCCTTCACTTTGCAATTCTGCCTTTAGCTGCAAGGAGATGTGAGAATGCACTGGCACACAAGATCAGTTTGTGAGGAGTTTGGCTCTCATGCTCTGCTACCTCCTCACTGAACCTCCAAAACCTGACACAGGCACTTGTCTCCAAAGAAATAACAGTGTCTGCTAGTGAACTAAGTGTTGGCTGGAGTAATACTGCATGAAATGTTATGTTGTAACTGGAAACTATGGAAGTGGGATGACTATCTTCCAAATTAGATTTATGGACACAGAAATACAAGCAGATTCATGTCAGAAGGATTTTGCTGTTGTTATTGCCCTCACGAATGCAAACTCAAATTCCCCCCATGCAGACGGGCAGCTCAAGGACAAGGCTTTTCTCATGTACAGTGAGATCCAAGTGTCCACTGATCCAAGAGTGCTCAACACAGGATGGGGATACACAACAGCAGAGTAGGAATTCAAAGGGAAAACCTGCTAAAACTCGTCATGCTAACTGAACTATGAATTGAACATGTGGGCTAGAACTCTGAGGTACTAGGATCACAGCAGCACTTTCAAAGCAACAGAGAGGAGTGTTTATGTTTCCTTCAGTAATCAGGGAATGTGGAGCACTGGAGCAAACCATTTGCCCCACAGAGGGAAAGATGTGTTTCCACTGTGATGATGAATAGAGGCACAACAGATGAAAACATGGGGAAAATAAGCATACTTCTAGTCAAGTCCTACAATGATCTGTATCACGCTTTCTTGTACTAATCAGCTTGAGAGGAGAAGAACGAAATCTGTTCTTGTGGTCCTGAGAGCTTGCAGAGCAACTTCAAGGAGTAGCAGAGCTAACTCTAAGCTATTTCAACAAAATATTAACAAATTCCTTCACAAATGATGATGGCGGGTGATCCAGGAGAGGCAAGCCTTGCAGCTAGAACCAACACCTTCTACCAGGCAGACTGACACACTGACACAGTGAAAGGAAAAAAATTGTTGAGGCTTTTGGGAACACGGCCCCTCCTTCATATCATAAAGAAATGCAGAAATTTTGAGGGTCATTGCAAGAAAACCAGCTTGCATAAACTGAAATGAGAACCAAAAGATACGGCTCAACACAGATTCTAACCATTTACAGAGCAATATTTTGAATAATCTGATTTAGAACATGAAAACCTATTTGATAACACCCTCTTATATGTCTTTGGAAATCCATTAATTAACAGAAATAGGCAGTTTATCCCGGACAAAACAGCCCAATTGCACTGAGTGTTTGTTCTGACAAAATCAGACAAAAGCAGCTGCTTGTGAGAGTACTCCTGCCTGCAAGCAGAAAACAAAGCAAGGAGAGACTCTTGAGATGTATAGTCCAAGAGATTGATGGGGAAGATGAAATAGGAAAGCCTTATAGATATGATTGCCTTGCAAGAGATGCTGAAAATATGGAAAGTATAGTCGAGATTGGGATGACGACAAGGTTTGAGTTGAAAAGTAACTAAGAAACAATGGTATAGCTGGCTGAAGGTAATCCTCCTTCTTGAAAGAACAATACCCTCTGCCTAGGCAAGTCCAAAGGTCAGAACAAACCATACCTGCCTGGTAAGAGATTCCCAAAAGTAGTTTTTTTAAGGTTTAAAATATAACCCCATATAGTAATGTAATGATTCTTATAGGTTGCATGCAAATATTGTAGAGTTTGTAGCTTGTTTCAGATTGGTTAAAGAGAATTAGAATATTCAACAGAGAAGATGATTTATTGTATTGTAAACAGCAAATCGCTCTCTTTTTTTGCTCTCTCCTTTTGCCTCTTTCTCTCTCTCTCTCTGGCCTGCTTTGAGCTGTGTCTTGCAGCTCAGCAGCCTCTCACACCCACGCTCTTTCACAATAAACTCCCATGCTCTAAACCCATCTTTAGAGATCTCTCACTTCTATTTTACCCCTATAACCAAATTCCACAGAGTTAAATCCTACAGAACAGGGAGTGTATCTTGTGCTTGATGTTTAGGTTGCATGTGTTGCCTGGGTGCTATCACTTCACTGCACTGCCCTCTAACTAGCAAATAGCAATAGGCATGGCTCTGCTGGCCTTACCTGTGTGCAACAGGTTCTTGTAAACCCTTGGTTTTAGCCATAAATTGACTAAAATAGGTGGGTTGAGGAGCAAGTATGTGTGGGCAGCAGAGATATTGTGAATATTTTATTGTAAAATATCAGGAAGCGTGTGAGGACAAGACATGGCAATGTAATAGACCAGAGTGTAGAAAAAACAGTAGAACTAATAGGGAGAAACAGCAGTAAAAACACTCAGGATTACATTTCCCCAGTAATAACTCATTACCAGTGTCTTCATGTTAGAGTGTTTGATGTATTTCACCACCTGAACCCAGCTAGTACTGGGTACTAGTAGTAGCATGGGCTACTCTTCAGAGGCAGCAGGTGCAGACTGACCTGATCCTGATGCTGCAGTTTGGCTTGCTCCAGCTGCAGCCTGTGCTCCTCCTGCAGGCTCTCCCTCTTGGTGTTGTACTCGTCCTGCAGCCGCCGCTCCAGCGCCTGCATCTCCTCCTGCTGCTGCCTGCGCAGTTGCTGCCCCTCCTCCTCGAAGCGCCTCTCCAGCTCCTCCTTCTCGCCCAGCAGCTTCTTCCATCTGGCCGTGTTCAGGTCTGTGGAGACAGGACCACACAGTGCCCACCCTGCCCGGGACCCAGCAGTGGCACTGGGCAATGGGCTGGGTTCTTCTCTCCCACTCTGCTATACAAGGGGTGTGACTGACCACTTGGCCAGAAGGATGTGGATCTCATACATCCCATTTTCGAGCTGCTAGAAGCTGCTCTTCCCATAGACCCTTCTCCAGCTCTAGCAAGGACCATTCAAATCCATTAATGCAAACTTGCTTAAAATATTTTTGCATCCAAACCACTATCTCATGCCCTTCATGAGTACAAATGAAAGGCTGATACTGAAGGCAATCAGAAAATGTGAAACTTTTACTCAAGTAACTAAGTCTCAGAATTCATACTACTGTTTTCCAGCAGTTCTATCAAGTCAAGGGAAATCAGTCCATTTCCCCATTTAGTTCCCCACCTTTATTGCTCCCCAGGTCCCAGGAAACACTGTGTCCTCAGCCTTTTGCTTTGCTAAAGGACAGTTGCAATATATCCAGATATTGAAGACTTTTGCAAGCTGGACAAGGTCAGTCAGACTACATCTAAAGAGTGATCTAACAGGTAAGAAGTGATTAAAATCATCATGACCATAACATTCAGAATACTGGAGGAGAGATGGGCTTTTCATGGCCCCGCTAGATCTTCTTTCTGATTCAGAAAGATCCCATAGTTGATTTCGAAAGATGATGAGGTTTTTGGACAATCTGTCTGCATTGTTTTCCTTCCTTTGCTTTCAAAATGCATGCGCCATGCACAGACCTGTGTGGCATTGTAAGTCAGAGGATTGGGAGCAGCTGTCTCCCTGCTGAATGCTTCAAACCCATACTTATCCTATGACCCCATATTTGTTCAATGTCTGTATTTTCCTGCCTCTTTCTGCTATGATGTCAGACTGTGCTCATTTTTCCCAGGATGCCAACAATTTGTCCAAGTTACCAGTGTGCCCACAGCTCATGTTAGGTGCATCCATGCAAGGTAGTTTGGGCACCCAGGCTGACCATTCCCTTCCCCACAGAACTATTTTCCATCCTATTTAGTGTTCTGCTTCCACTCTTACTGGATGCCAATATTCAGACTTGCTCAGTATGTCCAGACAGATAAACATTACTAGGCTCTGCTCTGATCCTGATATTTTCTGGAGCACTGAGAGGGACTCTGTCCTTTTCAAGCTCTCTGCTCCTCGGGGAAAGAGATTGAACCAGTGAGTTTAGCACCTCAGTGGCAGCACATAGAAAGCTTTTCTGCTTGCCTTATATCCAAAATGGAGCAGCACATTAGTTGCAATATCTTGTCTCCTGGCAGTCTGGATTATAGCTCTAAACCCTCTCTCTCTTGCTTTGTGCTTTTTTATTATCTTTGGCATGTAAAATAATCCCAGAGCAGGAGGGGTTATGCTTGCAGCTCTGCCTTCAGTAGAATTGAAACTTACTCAAGCTTTAAATAGGAACTGTAATGATCCCCACTTCTCTCCAGCCTCTCTAATGAGATTACCCAGCACAGGGGGAGGGCTGGGCAATGGAACAATGTACTCTAACCAAAAGAAAGTCCACCTGAAACACATCCTGTAACCTGAAATACAGAACTATTCACAAATCAGACCCTAATGCAGGTGCAAAATGGAGGGAAGAAGGAAGCAGGGAAAGTGAGTTTGCATGGCATGGTCACCATACACCCAACAATGTTATTGGAGGCAGAAAATGAGGCAATATACCCTATGCAGATTATGAAACATCTCTACTGAGAAGGGCTGACCCCTGCCATAAGTCTCAGACTAAGTCAAATGTGGCTGAGGACTGAAGTGCTGAGGAAAAACTGAATCTCTTCTTAGTAGGGAGGTGGAACTTTGAGCCTGGCTCTCCTGGGACAGACGTAGCTGAAGACAACACCCATGGAGCCCAAGGGTCTGCAGCTCTCCTGCCTGGATAGCAGGAACCAGTGTGGGAGAGCCTGCCCTGCTGGAGCTGTGTCTTCATCGTGTGGTCCTGGTGAACAGCTGTGACACCTCCAGCTGGGACCCCATAACAGATGCTTGAACAGAAGACCTGCTAAAGCTGCTGGCAAACTGAATTTAGCTTTTGGGCATCAAGACAGGGATACTGTTGAAGTCACCTGCTCTTGTAGAAAAAAAGAAAAAAACACTCACAAAAGTTATATGAATGTGCTACTGACATGGAACAAGACATGGAAGCAGAGCACAACTACTATTGGTCTGTTGTGAAGAGTTACACCCTGGTTTTCTTTTTCCTTCATTGCTGCTGGAAATTACTCTGACACAACGTGGTATTTCCTGGGATGCTGGGTTGAAACCACCTACTGCAGATTCCCTACTCCATGAGCAGTGAGTGCAAAACAGATGAGCAGAACCCACTTCAGGCTGGGCAGGGAAAGAGAGGAAAAGGTAGATGTCACTACTGGACCAACCTGCCCCCACTACACACACTCAGAGTCACAGTGTAGCCTCCCAGCCCTGGCACTTTGCATTCAGGAGGGCAGCTCCTGTGGGAACTGGGGGCTGGTGTCTTGTGGCCTCACAGGAACTGTTTCATTCTGAAATGAGAAATGGGCTCTTCTCCCTGACCCTCAGCCCCAAAATCACAGCCACCACCTCAGGTTAAGTGTCTCTGACTGGGAGTCATATCCAGGAGATGACACAGGCTTTGGCTTCCAAACTCTTGTGAACCCAGGCAATACAAATTTTAAACTTGACATCTGATCATATTCCCTTCATCTAGGGTTTTTAATGCATCTCCATACCTCCTCACAACTCACTTCATGTCATTGGTTTGACAGTAAAGGAGCAGGTAATTTTGACATTTAGTTTCCGTTAGTTTGAAGGGAAACAGCTGGTATTTAAAACCTCTTTATTTCAAGAGACTTGGTGTTGCAGCTGAAAAGTGCTTATATTTGTAATTTATAGAGACGGGTGTCTTGAGTGTAGAAGGATTGCTTGTCATGTTTTCCTAGCCTTGCTATTTCTAGCAAAATGCATGAGCAAATCTTATTGCTTTAAATAACAAGTACTTCAGTGTTTAGAGAGGCCAAGATTCCTCCCCAAGACTGGGAAGGGAGAATCACTTTCCTATTTCACCCATGCTGGTTTCAGATGTGCTGTGATACTTTCCCAGCAGTGCTGGGGGTAAAAGTGGGCACTGTTGTCTGAACCTCAATATTTTGCCTGGCTCCAGAAGGATGCAGGTCTCCCTAAGCTATTTTTACACATGGTCTACTGCTGCTTTTGCTTCAGCAATGGTTTTATTTACCACAAGAATTTTCCTTAAACATATATTCTTACTTTTCTGAACAGTGGGTTTTCTGTTGCAGTTTCATTGCTTTGCATAGCAGAATCTTGTAGTTTCTGTTGAAGTTAAAGATTTCATGCTGTGAAAAACCAAGCCCATTCAGCACCCAAATTTAACTCTGAATTACAGCTATTGCCTAAACTACTAAATGCTGGACTCACTGCCTGTATCAACCCTGGCTAGTCCAGCCTGTTTTACTGATTCATTCACTCATCAGTGAGTCTGACATGGTGAATTTACACATGAGAAACCAGGAATTTCTGACCAACACCCATGTTGTTTATTTTTAAATTATGAGAAACTATTTATTAAAGTGATGGAGGCAAGTCAGAACTATAGCTTGGTTGTACTCAAAATAACACGTTCTGATATTCCCTGAAATTCTTCATAGAATCACCCAAGATTGCTGTTGCAAAATAAAGGACAGGTTCATTCTTTTTTTTTTTTTTTTTTTTTTTTTTGCATAAATCTTGTACAAAACACACAGATTACTCTGATACAGAGACCAAAATAATCCTCCTATAGCATAGGTGGGCTGCATGTCTCCAGTAGCACCCTCATGTCTCCAGTAACAACCTCAGCTTGACCTGCTTCAGAGACTGCAAAGAACTGCACTGATGAGAAATGCTCTCATGGACATGGCATTTTCCATTTAATCTTGTCCACAGTTTTAAAACACTGATTGTTCCACAAAATTTAGTTTTGGAATTTTATACCAAAGGAAAACAGACTGTCCAGCAATTTTTGACTTACACTAAAAAACATAGACATTTGCCTTCCCTATGTAGGGATATATACTAGGATTTTTATTGCTGATTAATTATTTCTCATTCTGCTGAAGTGCAACACTCGCACATGTTCATCTTTTTGTTCATCCCTACTGGGAATCCTTCTATCTGGCCATGTTGCATCTCAGGGTTGCACAGAGAGGATTTCCTCCACCAAGCAGGTGATCAGCCACCTGTGTCACTCCTAAAAAGCTCTGCTCAGCATCTCCATGTCTCCCAGAGTGATGGGAGGAAGAGGTGGTTTGTAATGACTCCTCTCCTCTACACATGCCCACAGGACCACTGTGGAAAGGACTCTCTCACACCATCTTTTCCCTTTCTGAGGAAGAAAGCTCACACATCTACAGCTTATCTCCCCTTCTGAAGCAGTACAGCTCAGGCTGCCTTTCTGTGGTGTCTGTGGTTCTTACCAAAACTGTCCCCACATATGTCACCAGGACTCAGCTTTGTGCAGAGGATGTGCTTGGTGCTGCATGTGCAAGGGCAATGGGAAGGGCAATCTGCTGTTACTGACATGCTGCTCTGTGACCCCCAAACAGACAGGCAATTATATCCTTGGCAGAGCTCTCTTCTCCAGCAAAACCAACAGGGATCTGTATTCACTTCAGCTGTACAAACATGGTGTAAATAGAAGCAGAGCTCTTTGTCTCCAGCACCGAACCTCTCGTTCCTTCCCATGTCACTGCCACTTAAAAAAAGCACTCCCAAAAATGAGCAAAGCCAACCTGCTAGACTGAGGTAGGGCTTTCAAATGAGAAGTGGCTATTGAATGGAGAGCTTCAGATGTGCCCTGACTAAAGAAGGCACCAGTGGCAACAACTCCTCTGTAAGAGCTGTAGAGATGCAGAGGATGCAGGAAGGCAGGCATCAGAGAATAACTGGAAACCTGTCTTGCTCTTGCTGCAGCATATATTGGAGAAAAAAGCTCTCTATGAAATGACAATCAGAATAGAAATTTCAGAGGGACAAAGCAGTGAGCACAAGCTGCTGGACATCTGAAAAGGGCTGTGCTCAGCTCTTCTGAAGTGGGTTGTCTTGGGCAAGCTGAGGGCAAAGCCTGGTGAGGATCTGCAGTTCTGCCCATCCCACAGAGAGCCTGATCCTCCCTTTGCTGGCCACATCACATGGCACCATCTGAGCTTAATGGATGACTCTGGAACTGGGTTCCCACATGCAGGGAAAGCGGAGACGTCCCCCCTATGCACAGCTCCAGTCATTAGTGGTTCCAACACCTTTTGGTACTCAGGCTTTCCCTGGACCCAGTCGTCCTCCTCTCTATTTGCCCTGGGCTCATGAACCCAACATCACACTCGTTCTGGGGAGATTTAAGCCCAGAAGAACTCAGCCTGCTGGCTGAAGCCAGAGTAATAGCCCACCTTATCTCTCAGGAGTGGCAATACTCTTCCTCTCCTGTCTAGATCAGAACCCAAAAAGGAAAAAGAGGGGCATGCAGATATGCAGGGAATACACAGATCAAATGGGATGAATTGCTCTTTCTGTTTTCAGCCAGGAAAAGACCTTAGAGATATTAACAAGCAAATTCTGAGCTTGGTGTCCTTTGGTTTGTAGCTGAACTGCAAAACTCAGCAATGTTCATAAGCTGGCGATGCATTCCCAGTCACTGTGCCCTGCAGTGGTCCCAAGCTCCCACTTCTCATCACACTGTGCTTTCTCCACAGCAGCGCTGTGTTTGAGGACAGAAGCTATGGATTTATGAAGAACAGGCAACAAAAGTTATCTGGTAAAGCTGTCAGAAGTTTGTCTAGTAAAGATGATGCACAACTGGCTCCAGAGTGTGTGGTGATGAGCCCATCTGCTCAGCAAAGAGATGAAATCAAAGTTCCCTGCAAAGTCACAAACCCCTTTGCCACTGGATTTCAGAAAACACTTCATCACCTGTATGCAGGTTCCCCAGGATCAGGTCACAGGGAATCATAATAACTGCTTTCATGTAAAGTGGGAAAATCACTTTGTTGTTACTTTTCTTGTACTACTTACCAACTTCCTCCCTGATCTTTGCAAGCTCGACTCCTAACTCCTTTATTTTCACAAGGGCATTTTCATTCTGTTTAAAGAAAAAGAGAGAGAAATATGTATAGTACCAGTTTATCCCAGATAAACACTTTCACATGTTCATTTAGTAAAGCAGATTAGATTGATTCCTTATAATACTTATTTCTGATTTTTTTTTTAGTAGAGGGGAGAGGGATTATAATGAACTCATTCAGTTTTTAAAGCAAGCTTAGGAGCCACAACTCACTGGCAACAAATACCTGCATGTCTACAAGTACATTACACACACTCACATGCACATGACAGTGCAGAATACTCTATTTACTCCTATGTGTTAAAATAGACATTTGATTCTTTTTTTATAATTTAGTGGTCAATCTGCATCCTATTTATGGCTGGACTGCATGTACAAGATGGATTTATTAATTCTGTTAAAATTCTTTCATCTCTTTAAGCCTGCATTTCACCACCTCTAACCCTATTAATAAGCTCACAGAGTCAAACTTCTAGAGCAGATTGCTGTTCTCACTCCATTCTAGGCATAGTGAGCATTCCCATACAAACACCACTAACAACCTAATTCATGCCCATCTCCACATCTATTTCTGTGATTTTATTTATTAGGGCTCCATTCCTTGACTACTCTCAAAAGAAATCTGAATATTTAAGGAGGAAAACAAGATTTGGCTAAAGGAAAATTAAATCCTATTTACATGAGCAATGCTAAGGTGTTATTACCAAAATGCGAGAATTTTGACAGCAGATATCTGATGAGTGCTGTGCCAACTGACAAACAAAATTCTCATCTCCATCCACTGGAGTTTGATTTAGTACAATAAATCCCAGCACAGAGATTCAATCACATGGGAACTTTAAATTGGGATGTATCATGAATTGCACTCAAAAGAAGACAAAGGAATGAACCCTGCTGGGAAGATCACCAATGATTAATAAAACTAGATCAGGTTACTATAAATATGTCCTGGGTTAGAAAAGGTCAAGAATCCTTAAAGGACACTACAGCAGAAATCATATTAATGAGAAAAAGCAGTACAGTAGTAAATTGAATTAAAAGGAGTCCTAGAAACCAAATCTTTGCGTTTTAAACAAGCAAGGCTAATAAAAATCTAGGGCACAGACAGGATTAGTTTGGCTGCAAGATACATAGCAGGATAGCAAGTCAGTTCTCTATTACAAAAATGAAAGTAGAAAAAAACCTATTTCAGAACTTAATGCTTCTGTATATTTTTCCTGCATCTAACTTTTATCTCTGCTGAGAGAAGTAACACAACTTTATTTCAGGTGATTCCAGAATAATGGAATCTGGAAATTGAATTAATCCTTTACATCTGGCCTTTTGGGGATGATTTCCACGAGATGCAAAGGCCACACCTTCCAGAAAGTTTGCTGTAAATGGAGGGATAAACTGAACTGGTTTGATAGCCTTGAAGGCTTGAGGAGACCCAGATGATGTGGGCATCTTTCTCATTCAGTTTTGGGAGGAAGCCAGGAATGCAAGGCCTGGCTCCTCCATACTCTGCTGAGTAATGCACAGTGAGCTGTGAGCCAGGACTGCAGAGTGTCCAGTCCTGATCAACTGCATTAGGCTCAGAATAAAATGATGTGGCTTCTTTTTCCTAATTAATCAAAAAGTCATGGAAAAAAACCAAAACACCAAACCAAAAACCAGCAGCCTTACAGGGATAAGGTTTCCCATTTTGGAGAATACCACTGCATCTGCCTATAGGGTCTGTTTAACTCACTGGAGTAATTTTCAGAAGTGCTCTTGACAGACTGCCAGGCCTGGTGCCCTTGAAGGGGCGTGCACAGGGATATACTGGATGCAGGACTTGCAGATGGGCAGCATCCAGGCAAATTAGCAGCTCCCATTCTTTGAAATTAAAGCCTCTCAAAGCAAGGGAGCTCTGCACAAATCATTACCAGCACCTACAGATAAGCAGAACTCAGTGGGATTGTTTCTATTCTCTTTACATGAAGAAAATTAGAAGGAAGTCTAAAAAAAAATCTACTTTTTTTTGGGGAAAAAAAAAGGGTTTAAAATGTTGATGTAATAAGAAATATTACAGGATTCACATTTTACATTATGTTTTATCTTAGATAAGGTTTTTCCTGCCCTTAAGGACACTTGGTGGTGGTATCCTCTCCAAAAATATGGAGAATTGCCATGGTGTCAGCTTGAAAATGCTATCCCATAACTCCAACTCCAGCATGGGCACCAACCCTCCAGGGCAGAGGGGATCATGTCTGCCTCCCACCACCTTGGGGCTGTGATTTCCAGAGCAGAGCAGCCCCTGGGGCTACCTCAAGCAGCCAGATAAACACAGCTAAAGTGCCTTCACTGTCATTTTACTGCCCTGCCAATACTTCTTGTATTGTGTTTTATTTTGGTCAGAGCTTCCTGTCTGCTCTTTGGGACCTTACATTTATGTTTCCTGGGGGGTCAGATGTGCAAGGGCTGCCCTCAGTGCCAAGGCCTCAAGCAGTCCCTCTTTCTCAGAGGGTTCTTCTAGAAAGCAACAGCACATGAGTCCTTCCTTCTGCAAGAGAAGAGAGGTGCAGTTTTGGCTCATCATCAAATCAGCCTCATGGTTTCCTGGATGTGCAGTGAACCCACAAATCCCTGACATGTTCTGTAAGTGCAACCTGCTTTGTCAGTGTGACATGACAGGTTTGGAGTGCATGTGCTCCTGCGACACTGCAAACACGATAGCAATGCAAAACAAAAAAGCCCCTGCTTGTTATCAGCCTGGCTCTGCAGATAACCAGCACCTCACTGGCAGTGCAGCCAGGGATCTGGGAATGCCAGTGCTAAGGAAACCAAACATTACAGTAGAGCAAATCTGGATCTGACTTCAGAATGTAAAGCTATCACATTCAGTGCTGAGACTCATATATAGCCACTGTCAAAACATCAAAGCAATCCAAAAATTCACAAATTCACAAGCACACAAGGAAATCTTCCCTAAAACGAACGGATGAGAAACCAAGCCAAGAGGATTTCCCATTGAGTTAATCAGTCTTCATTAATATTTATCTCAACAAAGTATTTGAAATAGAAGACAGGGTAAGCAGCTGCCCTCCCAAGAGTTTTGTGTCCACTAAGGCTCAGAATATCAAAGGAGCTTTGTAGGGAGTCTCCAAGAGGTCATCACTTGGAGCTGAACCATGGAGGGTGAGCATCTAAGGGCCAAATTCAACTTAGGTTAAATAAAGTTCAGGAACTCTACACACCTGTTTTCAGTAGGTGAAAAAATTACAGACCTTGTAAGGGGACTGTGCATTTCCACCATTTCCAGTGCAGCAGTTAAATGGCAAGGAGGTAAAAAAAAATTGCTTTGGTATGATCTGGAATTCCTTCTTTTTATGCCCCAAAGAGTGAAACTAAAACAGTGGATTTAGTACAAATTAAAATGTCGCATTTACTTTTCATGTACGTTTAAAGAATAATGCGCCGCATGACTTTTTAGAAAAATGATGACAAAGGTCTTCTGTTGGCTGCATCCCAAGAAATTACTCTGGCAGTGAAGTAATTTTTATAAAATAAGATTACACTCATGATGGAGATGAAGAAAAACTTCTTCCTCATTCCTGGACTCTGCAACATAACGATTAAATCTCATGTCTGGAATATGTCCCATCTTCTCAGACAGAGGGAAAAGTTGAATAAAACAGGTAGAATGATATGTTTGCCCTACTGATCTGTTGAATAGAAGACAACTGTTGAACAGTAGCAACTGTTTTTTCTATCATCAGCTTCATGGCATACAGACCTCCCAGTATTTCTCCTGTGAAAGGCTTGATGTTGGACTGCATTTCAGCAGGGCAAACAGATGCTGAAAATGGCACATGTGAGTTCTCTGTTCAGCTCAAAACACCCTGAGGATGCACTGAGGCATGACTTACATTGGTGCAACAGCTCCAGAAAACAAGGCAAGAAGTCAGGCAGGTAGGTAGAGGTTTATGAAGAAAACAGGATTTTGTACAATTAAATAACGGTGTCCAAACCTAGCAGTGTAGCTCAGAAAAAAATCAGCTGAATTTAGATACAACTGCATGCAAGGATCTAGAAAAATAAATTGGTAGAAGGTGTCATAATATGGATCTGAGGATGGGTGAGATGCTGGTGTTGTCCAAACAGATTAAGAGAGGAAATAGTGATGAAGACCTGTGGGCAGAGGATGAATGGGGCACAGAGCAACCTGATCTCATTGAGGATGTCACTGCTCATTGCAGTGGTCTTGATGATCTTTAAAGGTCCCTTCCAACCCAAACTATTCAGTGATTCTGTGGAGCTTCAGATGACACATCCTCAAGGAGACATCATCAGGGAGATGAGATTTTACCTTGGACCAGGAATAACTGAGGGATGGGGAGGCAGATTTGAGGTTTTTCTTGGAGTCTCTCCCCTCTGAGAGCTACAACCTACCTGAGAGATACTAGTGAATTAGAAATACTAATTAAGTAAACCTCCAGGTACTTTTTAACAATAGGTAAGTAATAGTAGGTCCATCATAGAAATGGAAATGGGTCAGATGAGGCAAGGAACATCAGAAAAATGCTCAGACCCACATAGGAAGTCAGCAGCAGCTAGGAAGCAAACTCAGGAGCCTGGAGTTACCTTTCCAAATTGACATGACTCTCCACCCTGCCAACTTACATGTTTGCTTATATTCTAAGATCCAAACTGTACAAACACTTCTCAGTTCTCTACAGTATCTCCTAAAAGCTCTCTGCACACAGATGCTCTGTGGCACTTGTTATTAAAACTGCTCCTCCAGAACAGCTTCTCTGTATCCAGAGCTTTCAAAATATTAATAAAAAAAAAAAAATAAAATCCCTGACCTGCAAATGGTGCTTAGTCACTGTTGTGGTGTATTCAGACTTCCCTGTGGCAAGGTGCTATACTATAATTGGAAAGAGAATCATAAACATTGGGAATTCTCTTGTACCAATAAATATTTTGGATGCTACTTGTGGAAGCAATAACTGAATCCCACTGTAGCTGATATTCAAAATTAGCTACAGTCTTCCTCCAAAAAGAGGTGTTTTAACTCTGCTGTTCAATCATGCTGGTTGTCAGGTAGTCCTTCCCCATAACACCCTTTGGGTTTAAGTTTACAAGCACTTAGATATTCCACAGTGACTGCACTTTGACAAGTTTTATATTAACCCACACATTTTTTCTTACCCTGGTTAGTAGCATATCTAAAGTTATATTTGAACGTATTATTAGGCAAATGGGAGACATTATCAGTTTTTCATTTAACAGAGTTATATGAATATTTCAAAAAACTGTCTAACAGAATACATTGCACAAACATGTGCTTGTGCCAAGATATTTTCTATTAAGCAAATTAAATGCATATATTCATTCTCTCACTCTTCTGTACATAAAATCCAGGCAAATTTCCAGAAGAATAATGGGAAAAGCTGTGTGTTCAAAATGTCCCACAACTTCTCTTGCACATGCTGTTTCCCTGCTGTCTGTTGCTATGCACTAACTTCTGCACTGACATTTCTTACATGACCCATTGTGGTGCCTAGAAATGTGTTCGATTTAGATTCACACAAACAGAAGAAAACAGGTTGTTTTTTCTTGTTTCACTTCTCCTAGACTAGACGATCAATCCTCTGCTGGAGATGTAAAACTTTAAGACAGCCAGAAGCTGAGTAATCTCTCTTCAAACTTTAAAACTCTCTGGAAGTTTCCTTTATAACTTGTACTCTACACGGCTATTAAAAAATTAAGAAAAGCAGAGTAAAATAAACCGACTGTTGCTACAGAAGACGCCAGCGGTCCCTCCTTGTTCCACGAGCATCCAACCCTTACACTTAGACTGCAGGACAAACTTATGTAAGGCACTGCAGTGCATGAGAAAGCGACACTTGGACCTGTCCCTGGTGGAGACCAGGGCACTGCAAACAAGCCGAGCATCGCTCCCCTCTCCGCCACCCGGGAAGCGCATCCGCCACCGACCCCAGCGAGAAGCAGCAGCACAGGCTCTATCACGGCCACCGTCCTTCCCTTTCCCTAAAGCATAACAAAAAAGAGGCAAAAGTACCGTCTCGTCCTTGCACAGAGAGGGGGGAAAACA
>JAHLSL010000023.1:8529986-8598527 GCA_025920805.1 Petroica traversi
GGGCGCTGCCTCCAGCGGCTCGAGCCGCTGCGACACCGGCCGCCAGGTCGTCCTGGGGGTGTCCCCGCTCCTCAGCCTCCCAAGACACACTAATCTCCCCGAAAGGACCTTCTCTGAATCGCGATGGACGATCAACACCCGCTGGACCTCGGTGACTCCTTGTAATGGCAAAACGAGATCTCTGCAACGTACCCAGAGAGACTTCTGTAATCCTCAAGGGTTGGCGTAAATTTTTGGCCATGAATATATATATATTTACACCACATAACCCAAACCTAACCCTAACCTGCAAATACACACGGGTGTGTTGGGTATGTCTGCTCTGTATCCATTTGCCCACTGGGAACACATTTGCTTGGTCCGTCCCAGCAGCCTCACTTCTCCTGGGCAGTTCCCTTTGCCATGACATATTTTCCTCTAACAATGTACGTTAAAGACAATGCTGGAAAAAGGCAAAAGAGTTCAGTGACTCACACCCAGTGTGGTATTTGTGCGGCATCCGCTGTTCAAACCTGAAAACCACAATTTTCCTGAAAGCCAAATCACTATCAAACATACAGAAAAGGGACATTGTCCTTAATACTGAACAGCTCTGCCTTCTGGTGGGAAAGATGCTCAGGTCTGTCTGTCTCTGGGCAGTGTTTTTGTTTTTTTTTTAAAAATATATGTTCAATTGTGACTGGAGATGCACAAAGTGATTTTGAAAATAGTAGGAATCAACAAGAATGTCCACCAGAACTGTGTTAAATTACATTTAAATGCTCAGGTAACTCCAGTTTGTGTCAACTTCTTATTCTCTGATCTTTCCTTGCCCTGCCAGGACTTCAACTAAAGTTTTATAATATCACAGCCAAGCAATTAAAAACAAACAAACAAACATACAAATCCAGCAACATAGAAATCCCACCTAACAAACAAATAAACAAAAACCCAAACCCAAACACCAAACCAAATTTAAAATTGCACTCCAAATATGTCTTTTAACATTTGTGTTCAAGACCTAATTTTCTTTACAGAAGAAAATTAATTTGGTTGGCTACTGAACAGCTACAGAGTAGAGGTAAAAAGAAACTTCCCTTGTATGATGAAATAATTTCATCCTCATAATAGGAGCTTTTTTTTTGCCACACAACCTGAAGTCAGCAAATTGGATCTTTTGCAGTCCAAATCCCCACTGGAAACTTTCCAACTACCATAGGAAAAAACCCACATAACACTTGTAGACAAACTACCACAGCCATTTCTCTGAACTGGCTATTAGAACTACAGTATTAAGATCCAAATGTCTGACTATCAGGCAGAGAAAGTAAAACCCAGTAATTATTCCTTTTGTTAGGCTTTTTAAATGAAGTACTCATCTTCTTCGACTGCTGTGTTGTAATGGGGGATTTGCTGTTTGTGTGTGATTATAAATCTAAAGATTTATAAATCTAAAGATTAGCTAGCAAGGTCTAAGCACCACTTTGGTATCACTTAAGCACTAAACTGGAAGAGAAAATATTTAAGTGCAACTTAAATTAAGCAGAAATCATCTGTTGTCCTTGTGGCAAGGGTGAGTTGAGGTCCCAGAGGATGATTTAGGATTGACAAAAGATAAGGATGTGCTTGAGAGAGCTGCTGGGCTGCTGGTCACCTTAGATCCTTTTGGAGAAAGTGAGACCAAAGTCAGTTGGAATTAAACCTCATCTTTCAGGTCAAGGTGTGTAGCATTAAGGTGAGAAAAGACTCAAGCTGAGAAAGCAAATGGAAAATAGAAATTATTTTAAAGAGCAGTTCCTCAGTCAAACACACAAACAAGGAGGATGAAGAAAGAATTTATGAGGAGTGTCTGTGGTGGTAGCAGGCTGACAGGAAGGTTACTCTGAGGACTTTGAGCACATGCCTGAAGGCAGAAATGCCTCAGGAATTAAGGTTATAGAAAGGAAAATGAACATAACTGAGACAGCAGCAGAACACTCAGAAGAGCAGGCGCATCAGAGGAGAGGACAGCCCCTACACCCAAATTCTGTGAGAACTGGCAATTTAAACAGCAAGTTCAAAACCAAGTTTTTAAATTATTGACTCTTAGTTTTAAAATGCTGGAGTCCTCTGCCTGATTTCAGTGACATGTGGCACTTGGATCAAATACAGAGAGGAATAATTCTTTAAAAAACCTTGTTAAGCACAACACAGCACCAAAGGCACACAGATCCACACCAGTGCAGACTGCTTATCTAATTATGGGATTACTAAGAACCATGTCTATGGTACAGCTCTGAATAAAACAAATACAGCCTTAGGGTCTAGGAAAGACTGAGAAGGAAGTTTATATCCTTTAAGAAAAGCCACAAAGAGATGTCACGTGAAACCTCACACAGTTCTGGTCCCCCATGTTTGGGGAATAGCAGTTTTTAGGCAGGGAATATATAGCCCACAGCACTGGAGGGGTGCCATGTAAATACACATCTGCTTCTTCTAAGAAAACAACAGTAAAGTTGGAAAACGATAGCTTTCTATAAATACAGGGAGAACACTAAGAGAGGCAGAGTACTTCAAGGTAAAAAAAATTATTTACATAAGGATAAAGGGCGTGAACTTGGGCATACCTAAGTCAAGATAGATTCTGAAACAGTCCTCTGGAAGAAACAGGGGAAAATATAATGAATTTCAAGCTGAAATTTGATCATTTTAGGGAAGAAGTTACAGGATTTGGCAAGAGAGAAGGACTGGATTTGATGACCCAGAATGAATTTTGCTAGCCTTTCCTGCCCATGCCATACTGCTTGTCTGTGCATTGTCACCAATATACTGCCACGGACTTTGCTGATGGTCCACACCCAAAATGTGAATGTGCCCCTGCCAAACTGCTTTGCACGGAGCTCTGTCCCAGCAGATCTGGCTCACTCTGCCCTTCAAGGCAGAATGAAGGAGTCTGTGGATAAGACAGATCCACATGGGCTGGGAAAACCTGCACCGTTAGTTAAAAAAAATACTTTTCATTAAAGTTGTGGTTTTGATTCGTTACTGGAAAGAGAAAATACAGATAAGTTCCACAAAGAAAGGTGTTCCTTATGGGTAGGATTAGCAACAAGTATAAGAAGAAAGAAGTCTTTTAAAATTAGATTTTAAAATGTAAAAGTAATTGCACAAACGAGTGAATTAACAGGGTATGTTTTACAATATTTATTGACTTCAGCAGAAACACAATGTAGTTAGCACCTCACAGGGTAAGGCTCCTGGGTAATTAAAGACCAAGGAGGATATCTACATGTTCCTAAATGTCCCAGGGGAGTTGCTTAGTCTATAAAGAACCTATTCCAGTATTAAAGTGGTAAAGGGGCAGCAATTTTTCCTTACAATGACAGAATCAATGCTTTCCTCCCCAAAGCACATAATACAATTCCTATTTACTGTCCAAGCAAGTCCAGTATTTTATATCTATCTGAACTAAATTGGGAGATGTAGGGACAAATTAGCCATATTTTATAATTTACTAAGGTCCCCAAATGGGGCACATTATTGTCTTTAGCTCCATAATGGTCTTTATGTATCAGTGCATTTATCTCTGATCTGTAGAGAATAAACAATAAATCATCAGGGTTCTATGTATTCTATGTAATCATCAGTATTCTAACATATATAAGAAGATTTGGATTCCTAACCATTAGTATCTGATGTTCCCCTATTTTATGGAGGCTGGCTAACCTTCCTGGGAGAGATATAGTGCTTTCCCTGGATTTTCACAGTTCAAAGATATGGCAAAGTGTGATGATGGAGATGCATGGAGAATGAAAAACAGGACCGAAGTGCTGGGAAAGCCCTGGGAGATAAAGGTAATAACACAGTGCTATGCGTGTCACAGAGCAGGAGAATCCTCAAGTGAACTGCATATTATTCATCCTTTATGAAACACTGGAAAGGCTTGCTGAGGGGCACAGCATGCGAAGTATCTCAAACAAATATTTAATTTTATTGGAACAGATAATGCTTTGAGGGCATGAGCAGCAAAAGAAAGTACAGGACACATGGAGGGATGCAAACTTGTTTGCAGGAGGACTGCCAGCTCTAGCAATAAGTAGATAGGGCAGTACCAGTGCTTATGGAAATAAACATAGAAAACAAGGAGAAAGCTGAAGGAGGACAGTGGTTGGAGGTGAGGACCAAGGAGACTGAAGACAGTACCTTGAGGACAGAGAGAGAGATAATGAGGAGAGAAGGCTGAGGTGGGGCATCACAGAAGTTCAAAAACTGCTTCACCTCGTAAGAAAACCAAAGTACGGGTTCAAAAAAAGGGGAAAGGAAAGATTGTTCTGCAGACGGCATTTCAGAGGACAAAGGGATATGCGATGGTGAAGGAGACAAGGAACAGGAGACTGCAGGAATGAGGAGACGTGGCAGTCAGACGCAGAGGACCTGGTGCATAACTGAGACACTGCAATGTCTGCAATGTCTCAGCTCGGGAGAGTGATGGATAAGTCGGGCTATCGGCAGCTGCCGTCTCCTGGCATTCCTGAAGTCAGCAGCAGGAGGTGACTGTGACAGCGACATTAAGCACCTCCAAAGGGTGCCGTGAGAAGTCTGGCTGGCAGCTTTCACTGGGGGCAGCATTCTGACTCAGGCAGTGCAGAGGCAGGACAGGGCAATGCTATTCCTGCAGTACATTCTGACCAGGAGGCTTCGAAAATGATTGAGTGGCATGCCAAAGACGAGAGAGAGGAGAAGGGACATTCAGCACAGCTTATGTGGTTATCACAAACTATTTTTCTGCACACACTCTTTTCAAACACTGTTAGAGTTTGTGTGACAGAACATGCAGGTGGACTTTGTCAGAATTTTGATATCTACAAGAGAGAAGCTGAGCATACCAACAGAGATGCAGACAAGTAGGGAGGCAATTTATTTTTCAATAAGCCAAACATTGCCCTCAAAGACTGAAATTGATTTATTGTCAGTATTGGTAATTCTTCAATTCTGTAGGTGGTATAAGTTGAAAACAGTCTCAACTAGTCCTCCATTCTCTTTCCAGTTTCACTTATTGAAAGTGAAACTTTCATCGTACTTCTGTGAGGGCTTGAAACCAATGAAGATGAGTGCTGCTGTCAAAGGAAGTGTTTTAACCTTCCCCTCTCCTGGTCACTTGTTTTGTCCCATCTTTCTTCCTTATAGTGCCATATGTGTTTTGGCACTAAGTCAGATGGGGGTTAAAATATAAGCTGGGAGAAAGTGGTGAATTTAGGGAGAGTCTTTTGGTTGCACAGGGTCAATTTCTCCAGGACAAGGAATGTAATCCACACTGCTGGCAGCCAGGAGGAGAATCCTGCCAAAAGCCCCTGAACCCTAATCTTGTCAGATGAAAACTACAGTGGCCCAAGGAAATAGGAAAAGCAAATACATTCACTATTACATTTCACTTTCCTGGTTGGAGGTGCATTACAAGATTGGTCTGACGCAGCTCTCTTGTTAGCAACACAGATCCCCACATTTCTCTTCAGACATTCACATGTGGTTCGTTACTTTTCAGGTTGGGGCTGTTATTTTTGTTCTTGCCTAACTTAAAAAAAAAAAATCAGAAAATGTAATACAGTGATTTGGGGATTTCTGAAGCCATGAGCAGTAATGAGTTTCAGTGAGATGATTCAGCGAGGGCTGAAAGCCATGCCAGATGGCCTCAGAATGGCAATTTCCCTTGGATTTACAGTGAGGTTTCACATTTTGTGCATTACTCAGAACCATGAGGTTTTAATGATCCTCAGGCAACTTATATGTAAGCAAACATGTTGTAATATAGTTTCTCAACTATACAATTATGCTATTGCATATTTTGATGAATAGAATGTTTACTCTAGAATTTAACAAATTAACACGGACTACACGCCCTCTGTTTCTCAAGTGAGAGAGCCCAGCCAGATGACTCCTTTTTAAATTCAGTTCTCATATAAAAAGAATGTGAGGATCTAATCAGAATTCCAATCAGAGTTTTGTTATTTCTGCGAGGGTAGCCTTACATTTATTTTAGTGTCAGTACTTTGCAAGGCCATGGATTAAAATTCATGAGAACAATGCTTTATTACTATGTTTTCTAGTTCTTGATGTCTGGAACAGTACAAAGTAACCATTCCAAATGAACTAGCTCTTGCTGTCGGGGAATTCACGTTTCCTCATATGAAATATCATTTATGCACCAAGATCACAAGGAAAAATGCATGCTTTCACTGAACTCCTCACCTGCCCTCTGCCCAGGAATACATCCCCTGCAAGGCTATATCTAAATTCCAAACCTCTGAGTAGCTGGAAGCAGATGGCCATTTTCTTAAATCAACTTTGCAGAGAAATGTTCCCTTCTCTCAACAAACAGGTAATCTCCTCTCTTCTACTCCCGAGTTACTCTGGGCCAAAGCCAATGACAGCTTCAAGATGCTATATTTTGAGGCCAAGCAGAGCAAGGGACAAGTGCTGACATCCTGTGACAGCAATGTCAGTGGCAAAAAATTCCAGTGGCTTTACATGCACCAAGTTTCTCTTACTGGAAAGATTCTCAGTGCTCTGCTGAGAGGAACAGTACTTACTACCATTAATGAGAATTCAAACTATCAGTTATGGGCTTAGGAGGTTTTTACACAAAGAAAACCTAGCTGAGATGATTTTTAGAACTCATTTTAGGTATGCATCATTTATACAAACTCCTCTGTAGTTAGAGCTAGTTTTAAGAAGGAACTATAATAAACAGTTCTCAAATCATTGTAATAACCACACCACCACCTTTTGAAGGTATGACACTGAGAAGTGATTGTAGGAAGCAAAATGTGAATCAGACCTCAGGGATGAGAGCAAGGCCAAGGAATTTAGGAAGAACTTTTAGAGTTCATTTCTGGAACCAGATAGCTCAGACCCGAAAGGAGGGTTAAGCGAGAGACAGGCTGTGCTTTGGGTATGTGATTCAAAAGTGCAGCTACATACTTTTGGATGGCTGTAGGACACAGAAAGAGTATCAAGGAGATATACTTTCCACTTGAAAGGATAGCAAAAGTGTCCTTGGAACATAATAATTACCATTTATATATATATATCTTTGAGTCCTGGTCCGTCTAATTTAGATCCTGCATTGAGCCATGATTATTGCCAGAAAATTCAGAAGGTGCAAGTAATCCTGCATTAGAGAGTGTGAAGAAAAGCTGTTCTGCATGGAAAACTCAGCATCTATCTCAAAAAGGCTTCCAACCTCAAAACAGGCATCTCCCCTCTAACACCTACTGTACCACCATTTATTAAATGTCCAGATATTCTTGCTACCTACAGATCTTAGTAGACTTTAAGGGCAAAGGACAAAGGGATGGTTCAGTCATGATGATATGATGTTTTTTATTGTAGGACATGATGTTTTACACAGTTGCTGTTCTATAACTACATTTGATGAAAACATCTCCTCCACAAACGCATTCACTGGCAAACTGCTGGCATGAAGGCACGGATCTGCTTTCTCTTCTCACAGTGGCTTCTTCTAATAATTGATCATCTCTAGTCCTAAAAGTCTATGATCCTTTCATGTGATGAAGCTGCAAAGCTTTTGCTTCCAGATAGTTGTTTCTGCTAAACTTTCCTCTGCTTGAGATAAGTGCTTTCTGGTACACAGCAGTACTTCTTAAGAGGATTCTTCTGCTCTGAACTCAAGCCATTTTTCTGGACACTTTGCCATTTTTCACAAAGAAAATCAATTGTTCTCTGCTGTCTCTCACAGAAAGGGATTTTCCCAGAACTCAGTTACTCTTCTCTTTTTCGTCCCCATTTTTTCATTGTCTTCTGATAATGTGTGAGCACCAATGCTAAATGTCATATATTCAGTATCAGTCTCCCCAGTGCTGAATGTGCAGGTGTTATCACTCCCTCATTTCTACTGGCTGCATCTCTGCTTACTCACCCAAAGATCTTGACAGTTTTTCATAACTCACATTCACAGTAGAAGCACACATTGATTTGTGCTGACACCAGAAACTCTAATTACTCCTGGGGTGACTCCCTTCCAGCTGATGGCCAGACCACAGTTCCAGGCAGAGCTGGTTTCAGCCTGGCTTTGCTGCATCCATCACTCAAAAGCAGTGCAGTGGGCATGGATTTATATGCTCAAAGGTGCAGGCAGCTTGCAGTCAACTCACCAAATATGTAGCTCTCCAGCTGCTAAATTCTGTAACCACAACCCACATGGACTGCAAAGGGGATATGAAATTGTACCTGAAAAACTAAAGATCAACTCAGAACTTCACTTATGAAGGAAGTGCGGCATTTCTGTCAGCATGTCTATACAAGAGGTTTTTGCAGATGTGGCACACAGGCTTGAAACACATAAGGTGAAATAGTAGTCACAGTCTAGCTGTATTTTTAAGCCTGGCTTTGCACTGGAACAACCTCATATCTGCCAGGAATTTTGATCAACAGGGAAAGTTCCACTACATTGCTGCAAAATCCCTCTTGTGCGTCAGCTCAGAATGCAGCTCCTGATGGATCTACATAAGAGGACTTGTGATATTTACACTCTCAGCCCCTGGGATTGCAGCAGTAATTTTGGAGAGACAGGGAGTTATATCAGCAGAGCATCCTAGCTCAGGACTATGCAGTATTGAGGGAACACAGTAAATAATCTGAAGTCTTTCTACAAATGGCATTTAAAAATGCTTTTGGGGCAGGGGAAAGAAGACAGAACAATTCTGAAAGTGCATCTAACACTCAGTAATTTCTAGTACTTCATTTTAACTGAGAGTTGGTGAAATTAAGTTTTACATGAGACAGAAGATATTCCAAGACTGTGGGAAAGAAGTTCAAGCATTATAATCATAGGTATGGCACCCACACAAATATATGGCATATATCCAACTGTTCCATGTTTATTTCTAAATTAATCCTTTTCACAAGCCATTGCTTTGTGTGTGTTATACCCCTTTGCAATGTGTTTGTTTTTAAGAATACCAGTTAGCAAGAAGTGAAAGCAAAAAAATCAGGCCAAGTATCTGGAAACCTGTACCAAATCAGGAGGTGATCTCTGTTTTTTACAGTCA
Organism: Petroica traversi; assembly: GCA_025920805.1. NCBI lineage: Eukaryota > Metazoa > Chordata > Aves > Passeriformes > Petroicidae > Petroica > Petroica traversi. The sequence continues at coordinate 8,539,013 of JAHLSL010000023.1, forward strand.
GAGCAGACAGAAATCCCAAAATTTTTTTTTTTAATATGGAAATGCAGAGATATCTGGACAGCATCCAGTCCCTACTAAAGATTTTCCTTCTACTTTCCAGGGCAGAATAACTCTGCAGACACTTACACCTATCAAGCATATCTTTCCCTAACCTGCAAGTTATCTGGGGGTTGTCATTGCCTCTGCAGAGGGCTGGGGAGCTTTGCCTGTCAGAAGCCCTGCCTTGGTGCTTAGCTCCTGCCTGGCTGCTGAGTGTGAGGCAGCTTAAAGCAGACAGCTCAGCATTACACAAGTTTTTCCAAGAAGCTTCAAAAACCCTTTCCAGAAACGCAGCCAGCTTCAGCTGCTGAAGGGATCACTACTTAACCGTCTTGTGGTTAGACCAATCCCCCAGGCTAAGGTTCAGCCTGAGCAAGGTGCCTATGCCAGGCACACAAAGAATGTCCCATGTGCCAGGTGATGCAATACTCCAGATGGAGGGGAAAAATAGTTTTCTCAACTCTGGGAGAAGCCAAGGACCCTGCACAGAATGGAAGAGTCAAAAACATCTGAAGAGGATCAAACTGAAGAGGATCAAAAAGATCCCCCTGCAGCATGCAGCCAGCTGCCTGGGGCACCAAAGCTAAGGTGGATAAAGGCATCTCCAGCCCCAAATGAAGTCCAAGTTCAAGCAGGTCTTGAGGAAGTGGTGGTGAATCCCAGAACTCCCCAGCCAGCACACCAAAGGTTGCCAGGGCTTCTTGTACAATCCATGTGCACACACTCAATACATTCCCTGAGGAGAAGCATTCCTCTGGGTCTATTGACTGTAGTGCAATTAGCAATAAAAAACCAACAGAACAAAGCAAGAAATAAATACAGCTAATTTTCCCCCACAGAAGAAACCAGAATGTGGTAATAAGAATAGCTGTGGAGCCTGTTTGCCTGAGAAGCAGCCATCAGCCCAGCAGTGCTGCTGAGGACAGTCCTGCTGCTCATTTCTGCAGCTGCCTGGAGCCATGTGCTGCACCATGGGAAACACCAACAAGGGCAGATGGGACAAACCTGTGTGGGATATAAAATACTCATCACACCCGTTTGGTGTAAATAAACACCAACAGTGGGAGTATCCCTGTCTGCAGAAGGGAAACTGCTTGCTGGGCTCTCTTCTACAGCTCACAGAGCTGCATGCACACAGCCTCTGCTCTCTCTGCATCTCCTGGCGTATGTGGGTTTGCTTTGACTTCCTGGTACCCTCCCTGTTGCACCTGGGTGATGCCCTGGCAGGACATCTCACTTCTCCAGTGGTGCCTGTCACTGTGACCCAGTTGGTGATCCCAGGCCCTCTGATGTTCCAGCCCTATCCCCTATACAGTCACTGGAAACACAGAATCTCTTCCCAGAGGATTCCTGAAAGCAGAACACACAGCACGTGTGTGCTTGCGTGCCTGCAGATGTGTGTATCCATGCATATATAAAATGCACGGATATCCACGCACATATACACAAATACGTGCCTATCTTCCCACAGAAATCCCTTAAGAAATGAAATCCATGTAATCTCCAAACTCAGGCACTTTGACACTCCAGATTTAATCAGGCTTTTGCCTAATTAGATGCTAAATGCTCCAGGACTGGGGCATCATCTTTATGTCATCCTCAAAATGTCTAGCACTCGTTGGGATAATTCTGGAATAACAAAAAATTTAATGTCTTAATTTCTATTGAGAATGCTATATGAAGCTCAAATATTAACAAAGAGGAATACATTAAGTCAGCCAAGTGCTTTCTGTTTTCAACAAACCCAGTTCAATCCCATCATATTTTTGTTCTTTGTTCTGGGTAATTTGATTAAACACAAGCTGATGTTAACTTAAACAGATTGTATTCCACTGGCAAATAAGAAGATAAAAATTGATTTTTTAAGTGAGGCTAGCCTTTATGCCTTGTGATGGCTAAAACCATAATATTCCTGCAATTAAAAAGCTGGCACGTAGTTGGTTTGATGGACATTTAGCATTGCCAGACCTTTCTTATGGATAATAAATTGTTCCCCTTTTTAGACTGTACAAGTACTAAGATCACTTGAAAAAACTGAAGTTCTCTTGCACTGATCATTGTTGCCAATATTATTATAGTGCCTATAAAGGTCATTATTGGAGTCTATATTAATGGAGCTGTACTTTGACCTGAGGGGGATATAAAACCACTAAACCAAAGTATTGCTGTCAGAGGTGTGAAAATCCAAGCAGGGAGAAAATAGGGAAGACTATGGGTGTATCTGAGGGCCGGAGAGCTCCTGGGATGGTACCAAGGGCATCTTGAGGTGATGCTTCAGCCACAGAATGAGTGATCAAGGGTTGCCTGAGGTAATTTGTTGGCCACATGGGAGAGATGGACATGGATCTGCCAGAGGGACGGGTTACTGAAAAGTAACCACCAGCATGTAAATATGTGTCCAGTTACTCAGTGGTCACTGATTCTTCTGGGAGGGGACCTTGGTGTTTGATCTCTCTCTAGGGTGAGTCCAACCTTCCTTAGACTTCTGTTCAAAAATTTAATTTTGAAATTACTTCTGAAGGTTATCTGTGACTTGAGGCATGGCCTCCCCATTTACAGCAACTTTAAAGAGTGGCATTTGGTCTTGTCATAAATATTTTATGCACACAAATATGTGTGTAAAACAAGAGATGTGTTGAAAAGTTTGCTTTTGAAGGGAGGCTCCACTTTTTGACTCCCAAAGAGAGGATGGGATCCCTTTGACCTGGACAGGCCAGGTGTTGTCCACCCCATTGCTAATGAGAGTTGTGGTTTCTTCATTTACTTCCTGAGAGGTATCTAGAAATTTTCATTTGTTAAATATTTCTGTTCTTTCATGAAAAGAGAATAATTCTTCAGTTTCTGGTGTGATTAATACTTTCATATATGAACCTTGCACCTATTGATCTACACTGAAGTGTAAAGCCTTTGTTCCATTACATTCTTACTAGAAATCTTGGTAGAGTGTCCCTGGGGAGTAATCAATGAATCAATCAAAGAAAAAACCTCCAAAAAACAAAACACCAAAAATCAAACAAGGATTGATGTGAGGATATTGCCTCTTTGCTATTAGAGAGGAATTTAAAATGCATAGAATTTAGAAGAGATGCACATTCTCACTGACTTCTTTGCTGAACTTAAAGAACATGAAAACACTCTGATTTGGGTTTTCCCTGTCCTCTGGATGATGAGAGGCCACAATAGCACTGCACCCTATTATTCATCACTGCCTTTCACACCACTTCCAATGTGTTGCAAATCCCTCAGCCCACCTTGGAGGCTGCCAGCATCACAAGAACCACTTCTGACTCCTATGTGTTTTTTCCTCTGAATGCAGTATAAAATCCAGGCTGTCAAAGTCAGTTGCTTACAGAGAGATCAATAATACAAACCAAAGGAGAAAATAAATTCACTTTTACCGATGCTTCGCACACATTCTAAATATATTTCTCTTCAAGGACAGCATGTAAATAAAGAGGTCTTTAATTTTTAATGGTCATTTAGAACCTCTTCAAGAGGAACATTAGAATGCCTGGGCTATTTCTTTTTTTATCTCAAAATTTGAAATATTTATGTGTAACTAACAAAATTCTTTTCCAGCCAAGGATACAAACATAGTCTAATTTGTTGTTTTTTTTTTTTTTCTAAACAAGGCCGTGTAACTACACCAGTGCTTCCCAGGGAAGCATATTCTTCCACCTTCCAAACCTAAAATTTGCAATTTTTGTCACAGCAGTGTCTCTAAGAAGGCCACTGAGGACACAGCAGGGAGCCTGAAGTTCCCTACACTTTTTCCCATCTGTTTTGCAGTGCCTGAAGCAGAGCTGGCCATGCTGCCTGGAAGCACTGCAACATGCAGGTACCCTGGATGAGGAAGGGAAAGATATTCAGCTGCTTTAAGGTTTCTATTCCTATAGCACCTACTCACTGCCTGACTTTTAACATACACAGCAGAAAAACAGGGGGCCTGCAGTGGGTGATTTCGTTCATTTCATGAGCCCAAATCCATTCCTTGGGCAGACTGACCACATGTGAGGGGCCTGCAGGTCCCATAGCATCTGCACTCTAAAGCCTTCATTGTCATGCTTGTGAGTAAAGGAGTACATTCTTACTGCTCTGTTTTACCATAAATAATTGCCCCACATACCAAATATTGTGCATTTCTCCTCAAAAAGCAGTCTAGAAAGCTCTAAATGATGACAGAGCTTCTTTCTATTTTTTTTTCCTCCCAAGTAAACAGTGTTTTGTTTTCCTTGCAATAAAATGTTTTCGATTCATAACCCTAAACTGTCAGTGTTTGATGAGTCCAAAGTGTATTTTTTTTCAGGATACAGAATGGAAATATTGAGCTGCTCTGACTGCTCTGGTCTTCATCAGGAGCATTGAAAAAAATAAACTTGCTCAATACAGGACATGCAGCCTAACTGTAATTGTGAGGATGGAGGAATGGCACTTTTGTAAGGACTGTTCTTGGGCCAAATTCAAACATATTTTGCAAATGCTGGGAAAGCATTACCCCTGAAAGCCAGAAGATCAGTCTTTCTGATGAGTGCTGGCTTCTTACCACTCTGCCAGCACCAGGCACAAACAATAGATATATTTCCCTTGAACTTATTCTCTGAGAGAGTTGTGAAAATAAACCATTTTCAACTTAGCCTGAGATAATCCCTTAAAATGGTAGCCCAAATTAAGGTTTAGGAGGCAAAGATGGAAAGTGCCAAGTGACATAAATAGCATGACCAATTTTGCCTCTAGCACAAGAGGTCATTAGCATCTGGCCAAGGATGTGACAGGACACGGGGGGGCACATTGTCCATTCACAGGACAGGAACATTCCTCTCACAAAGGCACACAAGCACACTCCTATTTGTTATTTGAGTGAGGGAAAAGGTTTTCCTTGCCCGTCCTAGATTTTGCAGGGTATTTTTATGTGTGTTTACTTTTCTGGAAGACTTGTATTTTATACCCATGTTCAGATGTGCAGACAGACAGACTCTGGACACTGGTGACATGCCTTTCCCAGTCCTGGTAGCCACAAAGTTCTGGGATGCCACCAAGTACTGCAGTGTTGTCCCAACTCTTGTTCAGGACATTTATGTGGTTCCTCCATTCCCAGCTGATCCAGCTGCACTCATGCTGGGACCTGTCCTGAGGAGTTTCTCCCCTACGATGGAAACCATATCAAGAGGCCAAGCTGTAGGTCCAGGCCAAAGCAGATTATGGGACAGACTATCCCTTTCCCTTACCTGCTCCCACCCTTGGGGTCTGCAGCCCAGAAAGGATCCCTTCTCCTCACTTGCAGCCCTGGAGTCCTCTGAATTTTCAGAGGCAGAACTAGGACTTCACTTTCCACCTTCTGGGACAAGCTGGATTGCAGAGCCATTAGCCCAGTTTCCAGGACCTCAACACAAACACCTCTGTGACTGTACTACAGAAATGAAAGGGGATTTTTTTTCCCCCTCCCTATTTCTGTACGGAAAGATTTTCTCTCCCGGATTTGTCACTTTGGGTTGCTCTCCTTTAGATGGCACTGTTACCACTTCCAAGAGGGATTGCTGCTGGCCATGTCACTGAACACGGCTGAAACTGAGCCAGGACTGGCACTGTCACTGGGCTAACAAGCCAGAGCAGGTCAGGAGTGATCCAGACCAGGACTCTGGAGATATTTGCCCTAAAAAGTTTTCCTGGTATCGCTCCAGCTCCCGTCAGTCAGTTGTTCACTTTGGAATACCAGCACAGTACAAGGCTTGTATCAGCACGATGAACATCTGACATTAAGGACAAACTTAATCTCCTCTTCAGAATTAATTTGAAGCAGTTCCAAAAGTCAACAAGAATCATGTGCAGATACGAGGGTCTTAAGCTAATACATCTGCTAATTAAATAATAATTAAAAGCCATGCTCTGCAGAGGCACTGAAATCATTACTTTTCATGGCTTATGTCAGAACCACCGCTTTAATATTTTTTATGTCTACTGCTTCAGTTATCAACTGCTTTGATTGCTTAGGATAGAAAATCGGTTTAACTGGCATTTAATGGGTCTGTATCAAATACCGCTACATGTAGTGCACTTCTAGATGCCAGTTAAAAGAATCTTGCCAATTAAGAGCACTTTCAACTGAGAAAGAGAATGATTCCAGGATACCATTTGGCAGTGGTCTGGTACAGTTAGAAAACAAATTCAAAAGAATTATGAGAAAATGGTCATGTTCTCTTAAAACACTCAAAGAAACTGCTGGTGTGGTCCAACACCCTATTACATACAACACTTTCTTTCTACAGCTAAATGTGTCTGTTGGACCACTTGCATTGGTGCTTTCCCCAGCTTTGGGAAGAGAAGAGAAACAGTGTGATCAAAACAAGGGAGCCACAGGCATGGGCAGGCTCCTACCTGCATGCAAAACATCGGTCCTTTGGCTGTCTTCAAGACTCATTCCTGTCCTCACTGCATAGGAGCACATTTTCCAACAGAATTTAGGTCCAAATCAAATAAAAATCTATTTTTCACATTGTTTTGTTGTGATGTAAGGAGTGAACGACATTGGACACAGGAGAAGTCAGCCCCAAAGAGGCTCTCCAGTACCAAAATAGGACTGGGCCCTCTGCTAAACAGGGTGGAACTTCCTGCTGGACAAATCACCCCCAAATTTCTCTGAAATAAGGCCGTACCTTTTTATTGAATGAGTGTTTTTCCTTTGCCAACCATTTTGCCTGCAGGGTTCTCAGAAACAAACACACACAACCGTTATTATTTTTGCAATGTGAAAAGTGGGGTTTCTTTTCCTCCCACACTGCCCTATCTGAAAGCCAGCCAACTCAATTTTGCTCAAGCTTTCAGACAATAATGCCATCTCAGAAGATGACTACAGACTGTATTTTCAAATGACACTCAAATACTTGTAAGTCTGTGTCTATGCTGCAAGGCAGCTGACTGCCCAGTTACACAACTGCTTGAGTAGTCCCAGATTGTCCCACTGTATGGAGGCTTTCTGGTACTGAATTTAAGAGTGTAGCATCCCCAGTGCTCCCTGGAAGTCTCAGATGAGACAGGCAAGTAACTCAAGCAGAAATTTATGTCTTTGGTGCTTTAAATAGTCTTCATTAAGTGCTCACCTGCCTGCATGCACTAAAAATGGAGCCTAAAGCAATCATGCTCCTAAAGGAGGTACCACATCTGGGTGGACCTAAAAAAATCTGCATCTAATCCTGCCCAAACCTGAAGGTGCTTTAATCCTACAGGTGTATTATTTTTCACCTCCAGGCACTCAGAGGGGCATTACTGCAATCCCCAGCTGCCTTGATAATACAGAGGAGCTGGGAACATGAGGTGCAGCTATACTTGGCCAGGACTTGGAGAGGATGCTATTAAATAAAGACACCCGAGTTGTTCAAATTAGGAGGCATTTTCAGGACAGATCCAACATGTAGCAATAGAATGACAGACATCTCAAAGCTCAGTTGCAGCAGCTGCTCTCATTTAAAACATATCCAGAGATGGAGGAGATACACCCAGGCTTCCAGAGCTCCTTCAGCAAATCGTGAATGAGGCATGTGATGAAAAGTCTCTCGCCAGCAGACAATGCATAGACAAAGCTGAGCTGACAATGCTCTGCCCTTTTATATTTCCCTCTCATTTAAACAAGGATACTCCACAGTCAGCTCAAAAAAACCCCCAACAAAACAAAATAGAAAAACCCACCAAATAAAAAACAAAAATCAAACAAACAGAAAAAACCCAAACCTAAAAAACCCTAAAAAACCCAATCAAAAAACCCACTCAAAAGTTTTTAGAAATGTCCAATGAGTCCTGAAATACAGAAATGTCAAGTCTAAAGGAAAATAGAGGGGGAAGATCTTCTGGGAAGGTATTTAAAATATTTAGGACATTTAAAAAACTCTCTGTTTTTTCAGTTCAGTGAATCTCCCCTGGCAAGAGCAGCTCCTACTTAGGGAACAGTGTAAACTGTGGTTATTTATTCAAAGGTAACCTTTCCCACTAATGTAAAAAAACCCCCAGAACTAAATCAAGTATTTCAGAATTTTTAAGACTGACTGAATTTAGGTTTTGTTTTCTTGCTTTTCTTTCTCTCATTTAACACAGAAAATTTATTCTTGTCTCTTCCAAAAGTATACAAAGAGGCAAACAGAGGTATTATCCAAAACTTAGGTCCTACTGCTGATGGTTGTCTGTCTTACAAGAAGTTGGGACACCAGCTTAACCTGGGATCTTATAAAATACACGGACATCATGCAAACCAAGCCTGGAACTGTAGAGCCCAGCTACCTTTCCCAGACCACAAAAATCACTAAACATCTTTTGAAACAAGCAGTACCTTCAAGTCTTTAATGGTTATTTTGGTTGTCTTAAAATTTTATTCATTTTTACTTGAGTTGAGTGAATAAATAAGGTTCTCTAATTACCAGCAACATTTTCTTTATGTTCTCTATACCTGCTGAGTGCAATCTTCTGCATGCTGAGATAATGTTTTCCTAACATCTTCAGGAATTGGCAACCCTGTAACAGGGACACCCTGGCCTGATTCATGGTGAACTGGAAGAGTAGATAATTATTGAGGGAAATTAAAAAGTTTCCTTCATCTAACAACTTTGGTTGCTCACAGGTTTAGTATCTCACACTTTCCATTCCAGCTCTAGCAATCAGGGACTGGGACTTCTGAGTTTCTGTATCTCCTTTACTCCTAAAACCCCCTCATTGTGACAAATACTTCACTCAAAATTCTTCCTTTTTCAAGTTCCTGAACTTTTATTTTCAATTATATGGCATCAAATTATTCAACTTATCAGATTGGATGGCATCTACACTTTGCACACAATTTCTTTGGCCACCCAAACCCCAAGCTTGCTGACTTGACGAAGGTACCAGATTTCCTTTGTTATTTCAGATTTCCTTTCTATGATTCTATGAAATTTAAATTCCCTTCTCATAATAATGATGATGATGATGATGATGATGATGATAATAATAATAATAATAGTAAAGAAAATGGCATGCTTTGGTCCCAAGAAGAAATTTTCAGTGACTGTGGAATAAATTTGGGCAAGTGATAGGTGTAAAGGCAAAGACTCTTCTCCACTTTCAATGGTAAAAACCACCCATTGCACTTACCTGTCTGAAAAAATACTGTGTTGTTATAGCAAAGACATCAAAGCCACAGCTGGCCCTTTTAAGCTCTTCTTGGATATTGATTAATTGCCTGGACTGCTCATCACACTTTTCCTTCAGTCTCTGAATGAACTGCTTTTCAGTGTCTCGACCCTCTCCTGGTTTGGGGGAGAATCCGTTCTTTGGGGTGCTTGGCCTTTGCTTGGGATGTCCTACAAAGGAGAGGAGAAAAGACTGTTCAGGTAATTTACTTTACAGACAAATGTACTTTACATGTACAGACATGACCTTTATGAATTTCTATGGCCTTGGGACTGATCCCTACAAAAGGAAAAAAAAAAGGTCTGTAGCACTCACACAGAACTTTCAGTAAAAGAAAAAAAAAAAAAAAAGCACAGGAGCACAGTTTCTTTAGGGGCCAAAACTCAAAGCTTTTTAACAGTTATCTCACCTCAGGCTCTGAAGATGAAAGTCTTCTACAAGTTGAGGAGAGCTGTCCTAAGAGTGTATCACTGAGAACTGAGGTTCTTGGAGGAAGGAATCACCTCACCTCTGCTAGGCATCTACAAGAACAGAGGTCTGCATCTTGATGTGTTATGCTGGACTCTCTTGAATGGCAGTGAGAGAAATGGGCACTTCCAGGTCAGGATTCACCTTATCTTTTGTGGATGTGGAAAACAGCTAGACATTTCTACTCTACACATGGTTTCTTTGTCCACATGAACCCCCATCTTGGTGACTCGATAGAGGTGCCAATTTCCCTTTGCCTTTACAGATTTCATTTTTTCTCTAAACAGGACAATGTGGGGCTGGAGTTGTCCCTCCCTGAATGCAAACACAGCAGGGATTGCTTGCTATTGGGATATCATTACTTTTTATCTATACCACTGGAGTTGCCTTTATAACATGTCTAAAATTGCAGCAGTCAGCAGATATGTACTGAAGTGCCACCAAGTGCCACACAACACACAAGAGTTACATCGCTGGCTCTGTGTGGCTGCTCTCTCGGCGTCACTGATCACACCAGGATCACTACATGCTTTGCCTGCAGAAATAGATCCAGACAGACCCTGGCTCCTCTGATGGGCTCTGAGGTGGCTTGAAGCAAGCCTGATAATGTACAAAGATGGGAAAGCAGCAGTGTAACTTGTGTTTGGGGTATCAGCTCAGTGTCATATTCATATCAATGGCACAAGAACTAAAGCTTATTCACGCTAAGCCACTTCAGGACAGTGAAGCTTTTTTCCTGCTAAAGTCAACAATCCATTCCTGTGGTTATACCCATTTATGAGGATGAAGCAAGGGGCAGTGTTCTGGAAGCACTGGGCTGCTCAAGCCACTGTTTGGAAAATCTGTTTTGTTTTTACCCTCTCTGCTTTCTGAGAACTTTCCTCTGCAAACATTTATGGCCAGCTGGGCATCACCTTTGCACAGTTTGCTGATACTTTTTGCTACCCTTAGTCTTTTTGCTGTCCCTCAGCTGATGCTCTTCAGCTCATTTCTGAATACTGGCCAGGAACCTCTGATCTTCCACAGATCCTCCCATTATTCTCCAGCTTTCACCCCAGAAGCTAAAGCCAGTAAGAAAGAGGGAGAAAATAGGAGTCAGACACCTTTGTCCCATGTATTACTAGAGATGGTGGACACGGGTCTGGAACATTTCTGTGTTAGTAGAAAAGGGTGTGTATGAAGAATATATAAAAAAAAAAAGACAGTTTGTAGTTTTACAGTCTTGTAGTACACAGATCCTGAAAAGCAACATAGAAACCATGTCTACAACCTGTCTCCAGCAATCAGTGTAATAGGGGACAGTCTTCTGCCATGAGTACTACCTATCCCTTTCCTAAAAAATGAAAGAATCCTTCCACAGAGACACCTCTGATGGTATGAATCAATTTGTAAAGTAGAGCACTAAAAATTCCAGAGATAATTTTGTCAGATGTGCTTTAGATCTTTTAGCTCTTTCAGACTGTGGTCTGGGTGTGCAAATAGATCCTAAGGGCAATTTTATTAGATCAGACAGGGGAACAGTATGGCTTCCCCAGAGCAATACCCCAGGAGCATATTCCTACTTTTTCAGATCCCCAGCTTGTGTGGAGCCATTGGGAGCATATCTTCTATCTTGCTCAGCTACCTCCTGGCTCCAGGCTGAGCTTACAGCGAGCCAGCTCCAGCAGAGTTGCTCCTCATGGCTCCAAGCATCTCATGGTGCAACTGCAAAGAGCCATGAGTGCAAAAAAGCCCTTTGAAACTCTTTGTGTCCATGACTTGCTTTAGTGAAAAAGAATACTATGTTCTGCAGTGTCAAAACTAGTGCTATGTTGTTGGGAGACCTTAACAATACAACACAAGGAGTTTTTGTTGTTTAGAGAGTTCAAGCAGCACAGATATTGTCTTCTATCCATTTTTATGTCCCTTAAAACCTGTATACGTTTTTGTGCAGTAATGGTATTTTCTTACAGACTCTTCCATTCATGTCAAGGGCCTCTTAACTGTACAGTAGGTAATACTACAAAATAAGAAATTCGTAAAAGCAACAGCCATAAATATCTGTCTTTTTAGTGGAAAAAGTCTCGGATAATTTAAGCAGGACAGTGAGGTTGCTACAGAAGGCTTAGAGTGCAGTGTAGGGAAAAGCACTTGAAATCAGTTCAGTTTAATTAAAACAGAAACCCATCAGGTTACTTAGTCTTATATCTTTCTAGCCTTCCTGTTCACTGGAAGATTTGAAGTGCACATCTCTGTGTTGTCCTTGTCAGTATTATAAGCTGTCCTTGTAAATTAAACGGTGCAATTCTCCTCAGGGATAAATCTGAATTTCTCGGTTCATTTGGGTCTGAAAGGCAGCTTACTAAGCTTATTCTGCCATTGATGTCTCTCTTCTGTTGCTCTGCACAAAACAGGGTATATATTAATGATGCTGGCCCCGATCCTCAATGTCCTTTTTGCTGATGGAGGGACCAGAGGGGCAGACCCAGTGTATGCTGAAATCACTGAACCCCTTTGATCCTCTTCAAAACTCCCAAGTCTTTTTTATCTACGTGAGTGTTTGAACTAAGGAGACATAACAAGTATATACTCATAATTAACACTGTCCATGAGGATTTAGATGGGGAATGCAATTTATTTGCCTTTTAGCTGTCCAATTTCCAATATTTTGTTAAGGAAAGCGAGCAAATTACTTTGAGACAATTGATATCAAGCATTCTGTAGAGTGACAGATGCCAGAAGCAGTTGGCATCATTCTAAAATGGAGTGAAAGGGGAGCATTTGCATCTATGGCCACCTGCTCTTATACGCAGATCTCAGGAATAGTATTGCATCAAAGGATGACAGTGAATCTCTGCAAGACTCTGCATCTCAGAACTCCCTTGCAAGTCTTCAGATTCAAGGCTCAAAAAATTGTGTGTGACAGTCAAAAACCAGCACTGATTAAAAGGAACTGAATGTGAGAAGGCCAGTAGCAGAGACAAATGCAACCTAGAAACAGCATTCATGAAATTTTAGAACCTGTTTCATGGCCAGGTGTAGCTGTGGCAGAGTTATCTGTGAGACACATTCTCTCCCATCAAAAAGTGTAAATGATGCAGGAACTTGTGATTCTGAGGGAGGAAAGGCTTTTACTGCCCTTAGTACCAGCTGTACTCTGTGTACTCTTCAAAAGGCTGCTTTTAATAGTTTCTGAAATTGTTAAATAAATGAAAAAATTGTCACTATTGCTTTGTTATTGCTGCAGTTAATTGAAAGAATGCCAAAGGCTGCTCTAAAAAAATAAATGAAGATGAGGTTTATTTTTCTACTTGATCCACAGAGTGATAAACAAATTTAGATTGGCTTAATTGCAGAAAAGCAAGCTGAACAAATTCTATATCTGTCTGGTGGATGGAGGTCAGCTACTCAACCTCCCACGAGATTGAAGAAACGTTTGAGGCCTCATGAATTGGATACGCCAAAACTTTAGGCCTTGAAAATGATTAAGTGGAAATGCAGACCTCCTTAAGACAATATAAATATACTGTACAAATATTCCTGTGCTCCATTTTGCTTTGTAATCCCAGTGGAAGCAAATCAGCAGTGCTGTAACATGCTGCTCCAGCCACAGTCACTGCTGATGCTTAAACTGGACTCCCACCGCTATAAACACTGGTGAGCTTCTGGTCTGGCACTCTCTGCAACAAATTCTTTGGATTGCTCTGTGATCTCACCAGGTGCAAAATAGCCTGTAAATTATGTGACTCAGAGGACAGTGTTAAGTTCATCTTTTTACTCTAATATTTTTGTAAGGAGAAGAATTTTGTGTCCTGCTGCTGCCTGGGAAGATTAAATTTAACCTTCAGTTTTCTTGATTTTGTTGGTTGAGATGGAGAAGAATAGGGACTGAATTTAGTAATAATGGAGAAACTCTTGGTGCAAGTTTTAGGAGCTGGAGAGCTGTCCTACATGCTTTATATTTTGCCACCAAGTGAAGCAACATGGGGTTCCAACCTCCACAGTTACAACGTAAATATCACATAGCTGTGATATGACATAGCTGGAGAGATGACATTTTAAGTATTCAAGCAGAGTCAGAAAAATGAGGTAACAGAAGATAAACTGCAAGCACGATGAAACCAGTGAGACCATGCACACTCATTTCAGAAGCATTTTGATCGACCAAAGGCCAGACTCACAAAAGCCTTTAGGCACCTTATCCATTTGTTAATATTCACTTAGTAGGCCTACATGGAAACTGAAATGAAGTTCTCTTCATTTTAGTAAATAAAAAGGCATTTTTCAGAAGTGTTAAAACCACGTGTTTGTGCCCGATATTGAGGAATAAGTTGACAATGTCTCAATAGTACTTTGAAGGTTATTTCTATAGATAATCTCTTTTCCAGTTACGCATAGAAATAGTCCAGGAAATTTAGTGCCTCTGCATAAAAGTAAGAGTAGATTCTGAGGAATACACTATCACTCCAGGCAATTGTCTGAGGTGTCTTTTATTTTGCTATATCTATCTGCTCTTTTTTTATGTAAGAATTTTGTAATGATAAAAAAAATGTTCCTGTGCCCTTAAACATGTAAGAGCAACAACTCTTTGTTTTGAAGGAGAGAGATTGCATGGTTATAGCAAAGAGAACAAAAGTCTACTCAGTTCATGCATTGATATGATAAAGCCTCCTGTAGCCAGCTTAATGAACCTTGGACACAATCAATCCTCACTTAACAATAGCAGGCCTCAGATTTGAATGTGTTAGCAAGAGATGCAAAGTCAACAAATTTAAATCTTTCCTAAAACATTGCTTTCTGGTTCATAAATACCTGGTGAATGGAGTTTTGTGGCTGTTACTGCTGATTTCTTAGGGGATGAGACAGCTGGTCTGCTAGCATCCTGATCTTTTTGTGCTTCTTTCTTCACACCTGTTTTAGAAAAAAATAAAAGGCAGAAAGACATCTGGTTTATAACTCTGTACAGAATAATTCTGTAACTGTGCAGAACTGTGCCACTAATATATAAACCAAAATGGCAAAATGTAAGTATTTCACCACCACACATCCTGGGCTCTGCACAGAATGATGCTACACAGCACTTCTGGGTTGGATGCCAGCCTGTTACGTCTGCAACCATGACAGGGCACATGTGGCTGAGCTGACATGCACAGCCCTAAAGAAGGACAAAAGAAGACCTTACACACTACCTTGGTTTTCCAGTCATCTGCACAATGACAAATGCCATTAAGGCACAAATAGCTACACAGGTAACCCATCCAATCTGTTCTGAGTGCTGTGTTCTGTCTCTTTATCTTGCTGTGCAACCTCATTTCTGGGCTGCAGAAGTAGAATAGGGCTGTGCAAAGCTGAGTGAAGTTGCCTGCAAGTCCCTGCACTGTCACCTTTTCCACAGGTAAGGAAGCTGCCTTTTCTGGAGATCAGTTTTCCCAAGATGGTCTCGTGCAGGCAAGAGAGCAGGCAGGATGTGTCAGAGCTGTGCTGGATGTGGCTGCCCGGACACATAAGAGTGGAGAAAGCCAGGCAGGGACAGACATGGGCAAGCACATTCAGGGTGCAAACCTACAAGACACTGTGCCAGTGTGGGATGAAACAGGGAATGGAACATTTCTGAGAGAGGCAACTCAGTGTCTGTTGTCATTTGTCCCACCACTGGAGCTCTCTGCTTGGGGCCTTGGGATGCTCAGCCAGCTGTCAGAGTTCTGCAGTCAGAGACTGCCTCTTGTGCCAGGGAGATACAACTTCCCCTGAAAGCCAGAGAGGCCACCCAAGCTCAGCTCCTCCTGCCCACCCACAGTTCCCATCAAAAAAGCTGTGGGCACCATGCTGGGTGCAGTAACATGAGGTCCTGCCCTGCTTGTTTGACCATGGTGTGACAGTCACAGACACAGGATTTCAAGCAGAAAACATTCATCAAAGAAGTATGGAGAAAGAGCAATAAAAAGCCAAACCCTGAGACAATAATGTATTTTCCTTTTCCTGTTTGCTTTCCTTTTTTTAACCATTAGTGTTTGTTGAGGGTTGCATTTTAGCCTGTGTTACAGCCCCTGAATACACAGAAAAAACACAGAGATTTAAGGCAAATGACTTGTTATAGAGGGAAACAAAGTTTGCCTTATTAACTTTCCCCTCTTTCATGAGTATGTTCACAGACATCTTATAGGAATATGCCCCACAGAATCTGAAGTATCTGAGGAAGGAAAACAAAATCAGATTTTCTTGGTGGTGCCTAATGACAGGGGCAGTCCAAAAGCTAGCCCTGTTTTCCATTGTGCTTAATGCAAATGTGACCTGGCTCTTTCAACAGTGAAGAAAAATGCTAATTTTATATGGGGATCATAATCTTCAGGGCCACTTACTAGTTTAATAGTTTTCTGCTCCCTCCAAAGCCACACCTAGTCACAGCTGCAGTATTAGGTTTATTTCTGATGCATCTTTTCACACTTCTACTTCTGTCTGCATCAGGACTTGCATGCAGAGAGCTGCAGACAGTGCATTTGCCATGCACCAGAAGCTGAGCTGCACAATTTCTAGCACTGTCTCTCAGCATTTACTTGCACCTGCACCTGCATGTCCAACAGTTTGTGGGAGGAAAGCAAGGGACAAATTCTAAAACCCTCTCTGACTCTCTTCCACTGTTCATAGGCAAATCACACCATCAGCTGTCAGGGGCTGGTAAAGACTGAGCCCTTCCCCATACCTTTACTTTTGTCCATCTCCATTTTCTCTGCTGTTCACAAATACAACACGTTGAGGCTATGATTCTCATTTGTGATTAATACTTTTCACAGTGAAGTGATAAAAAGATAGAAGTTGCCTGTACCTGCCCCCTATTACATTGTACTTTACTACACAGTAGTACAGGACAAAAAATAAGTTTATGCTGCCTTTTCATTATAAAGGACCAACCTGAGATGGCAGCTGTGAGACAAAACCAGGGCTTGTTTTATAAGACATAATTTATATAGTTACAGATTCAAGCATTACTTTTTCATGGTAATCAGGTTTTGGTTTTTCTGGGGCTTTCAAAATAAAAATATGTGCACAAATGGGCTGTATACCGAGTGTCTCCATATATTTTGCTATGCCAGATGCCAAACACAGACAATTGTAGAGAAAAGTGTGTACTTTCCATATGCTTTCCTCCTGCATGTAAATAATTAACTACTTTTGGTTTTGAGACATTTTCAATGAGGAGCACCTGGGGAATTCATTCAGCCTCTTGACCTTAAGCAGAAAACAAGAAACAATTCCCCAATTAGAGCCTGGATGAAAGAAAAAAAGAGCAAAGAAGCCCAGAATTCTGCAAGGGCAAGGCAGGGTCTGTGGAGAGCAGTGGGAGAAGTGTGTGGGTGCTGTCCAGCAGCATGGGGGGGACATTGGCTCCAGGAGGTGTGAGAGCAGCAGAAAGAAGGTGCAAACAGGGCAAGGAAAGATAAGCAGGACTAACAACAAGGAAAATAAGTATCCTTGTTCAGTGTACAAGCCTAGGAGAGCTCCTAAGGTCTGGTGGGGCAGCGGTGCAGCAAGCAGGCAAGTGAGGAGGGGTGGTGCCACAAGGGAAGAGGCAGAGCCCAGCACAGCCTTGCTGGGAGGGGGACAGGGACAGGAATAATAGCAATTATTCAACTTCTCCTTCATAAGTAGAAGGGCCATGGTGGCCTCCCTGTGGCCTTCTTTAGAGGAGAGGGATTTAGCAAGCACACAGCAGGCAAAAGGAAGGACAGTCTGCATGAACAAGCTGTTATCATTTTGTTAAGCTCATCACCCACAGGGAAATGTTAGGGGAAGAGCCATCCCTGCATCAGACCTCGTGTAAGAGCTTGAGCTGAATGCTTTTCTAAAAATGGGGCTCTTTCTTGTCTTTTGAAATAACAGCTGTTAGTTGGTTAGGAGAGCAACATTCAGAAAACATGTTGATTTCCTGCAGGGAAAATAAATTTTTAGATTACAAGTGTTTGGGCTCAGAATTTGTCATTTCACAGAAACATAGAATTTCAGGTTTAAAAAAATCTGAGGGGGAGCACTGGTGTAGTAATTAGCATAATGTGCAGTAGCACAGGGTATGGTGCAGCAGGAGGTTATATAAAGTTTGATCTTTTCTAGCATGATGTGTACTAGAAGTAACTCAAAGAGAAAAAGGCACATAAAAAGTCTGATGCTCCAGGGTAACTCAGGAAACAAGACAAACATTTTTTAGTTTTTATTACAGGCCCATACACATGTAAAACCTCAAATCATACTCTGTCATACAGATTTTGAAATGTCAAAAGGTGTTATGCGTGCAATCATAAAATCGTAAAAAAACCACAAAATGAAATTACAAAATTAAATTAAGCACTGTAAGTGTATATTTCTTGAACTTGAATACTGTTTTTATTTTCTCTAAATTCATCTTTTATAATGTACATTAAATCTGATCTGGAACAAAATTTGCTTCAAATTCTTAGTGTTATTGCCCACAGACTGGAAATATGGAATTCCAATTAGCTCTCTGTTAAATGCCTGTACATCAGCTTTCTTCCTGCTGGCTAGATAATCAGTGCTCTTAGCACTAAGCTTCCCAGCAAAAAGCTCCTGGCATAACAGGAACCACCATTAACTTCCAGGCTTCCTGGAACAATTTCCAAGGCTCTGCCAACTCATTCCATGCAATGAGATGTGTTTCTGGTAGCCAGTAATCAAAGCCACAAACTGTTATTCTTTATGTGAATCTACACTCCATTTAAGGTTAAAAAACTCCCAAATTTCCCTTCTTTTAAAAGCTATATTTGTGTAAAGAAATGGATATTTCAGGCTGTAAGATAACAATGAGCATAAATAGTTGTCTTTTCTAGTAGTGTTCTTACAACATTTGCTTTTGAAAAAGGCCTCTAAACACACAGTTCTGTAAAGGTATTTACATTTCCTAATTAACATACACAGCCTGCTCCAAATGAAACAGAAGGAGCAAATGAAAAATAATTAGAAACACATTCCAGAAATGATTTAGAAAAACAGCAGACAAACAAAGCCACTTCTCCATTCCCCCAGCAGTGCTGAATGCTAACCTAGGAATCAGAGCAAAAGACACCTTATCCAAGGCATCTTCTCAAGCACTGCAGAATCAGCACTAGTATTTTCCTGTACCTTTTTGAGTCTTCAAAAGCCAGTACAGTGGATAGGCTTCAATTTGCTTTCATGCTTCTGACTGAAAGCACGCTAACAAATTGTGCATTTATTGGATATTTATTCCAAAACAAATCCTAACATGCTATAGACATCATTAACAATTCAATGGGACTGACTGCATTCAGATGGATTCCAGCTGTTCTCAGGAGTATTTTATAAGTTAACTAATGCAGTCTGCAAGTTTAAAAAAAGTAAAAGCCCAAGGAAAAGTCTTCAGACAAACACAGAGAAAGAGAGACCCTTTGAGCTTTCTTCTGCCTTTCCCCCTGATACCCACGACTAGTGATGTCCTTGGTGAGTAATGACACATCCCTGCATGCATTGTTTGAGACAAAATGAGCAAAGCTGGAAATATGATGGATTCTGTAGAATGAGAGCAGTCTAATTCTCTCCAGAGACTCTCTACTTCCTGTGATCTATGAGACACTGAAAGACTGAATAAATAAGTAGATGTGCAAGAAAGACTATTTGTTGAAGTAGAAACTGCTAATGCTTGTGCTTTTCCCTTTGTTTCAAACATAAAGTAAATCTAATAAGAAAAAAAGGACAATGACTATTTAATTTTCTTGTTTGAAAGTTATTACCTTATTCTTGTATTAAAAAAGAAAAGTCTCTTTAGTGGGTGTTTAAAAAAATAAAGGAAAAAATAAACCTGATAAAACAAATTATTCTTTGGCCTGAATAGAGAATCTCAGGGTAATTCAGGACATCCAGCGTTAGTTGAAGAGTTAAAACAACCTCTCTTTCTGCCATTTTGCATGGATCCTATGGCATTTTATTGTCTCTTTCTCACACAATTATACTATGGCATGTTTTAGAGAGGTTCCCAGGAGATTGAAAAACTTCAGTTGAACATCCCACTTTCATCTGCAAGGTAGGGCTGCATACCCCTGTGCTCAGCACAGGAACACTATGGATGTAACCCACTGCACACTGCTATTCAGCTCTGAAGGGAAAGTGTTTGCAAGGAGGAACAAAGCAGCAGCAGACTCTTCTCCCTTCATCCCTGCAAGAGAGCTGGTGCTCACTCTTCCCCCCGCAGCTGACCTCAGCTCATCCCTCTCCCTCCTGCTGATGTTGTGCTGTCTGGATTTTGCAGAATCTGATCAAAAGAAGCACATTTTACACTACAAAGTTGCTGGTGAGAGCTGAGATAACACTAGCCTCCTATTTTTCATCTTGACTGATTGCATCTAACAGCCTGTAACTGTTACATATGATTTACTGGCACTCGTAAAATCACAGGAATTGACCAGGTGAATTTTTTGAACAATGCTTTGGATTGTCTTTAATTTAGTAGAAACAAGCTGCTCAAATTAATTCTTTATTGCCACTGTCATTGCACTCAAATTAGGATATTTCTTATGGGTGACAACAGTCACTTGCTTGTAAGATAAACATTATAAAATAACCAAGTAGAAAGAGGAATCCCATAACACCCCTCAAAATCCATAACAGGGCATAAAAAATATAAAATCTCACAGCTCTCTGATTTCAGAGACAGTTGGGTGGCAGGTCCAGCCTGGGGGACAGAACTGAGTCACTGAACATTGCCTTCTGCAGATATTTCCCCATTTTAAGGGAAATTCAGACCAGAAAATTAATACATGTGTGCTTCATGTACTATATATTTTAATAAACATCTGTGGAAAGGGGAAGTTTATATGATTTTTTAATGAAGTTTTATGAATTTAAGAGCTAGATTATAGTTGCAAAGTTCCTGATGGAGAGCTGCTTTCACCTATCGTTAAACAAAATATGAAGCAATCTAGAAATGGTAAGTTTTAGTTAGGTTATCACTGTACTTCCCAAAGTAACTAATATATTTAAGTGAAATTAAAAGACCTCTCTTTTTCTAGTCGAGTATGGGCTTTCTTTTCCCTTTTCTATAAATTGACAGACATGTAAGTATAAAAAGGGCTGTACAATACACTGAAACATAATTAAGTGCACTCTTCACAGACGAAAGGCCACTGGTTCATGCTGCAAAACAATTTGCATGACAACAATCTTCCACTGCTATTGTACCATGCCAGAATTATTTTTTGATCATCTGAAGCACAGCATCATCTGCTGCACAGCAGCAGCTGAAGGAGTCCACTTTCATTAATTAAATATTATTTTATTCCCTGCAGTCCAATTTATTTCACAAGCACTTTTAGTGAAATATCAGGAGTATAATCTCTCTTGAGCAGTTGTGTCTTTATTTCTTTTTAAATGAAAATTCACAGTTCAGGTGGTCTTCTCAAGGAGCACACAATACATGAAAGTGTACATGTGATTTTTGTTTCATTAATATAGGTAGATATTTTCATTTGTGAATTAATTTACTATTCATACATAGATAAAGTTATGAACCTCTCTGAAACAAAAATGTAATTTTTACATTACCTGATATTGCACTCTTTCAGAAATATTATTTATATTTAAATTACTGCCATCTTCTTTGAGAAACACTTTCCTTTCTCCTTTCATAAAATGTGCTGTATGCAATACACATAGTGCCTGTGCCCCCCCAGCTGTAATTGAGTGACTTAAACACTTTAGTTCAGTAACTGGACTGTCTTGCACAGGAGGTTGGTCAGATATTAAATATATATGCAACATGAAGCCTATAGAAATTACGGTCCAAAGGATATCTAAACAGAAAAGTTTACATTCTGTAGGTGTCTCTGTCACATTGGGATCTACAGCCAGTGTTCATATGGTATTGCAAGAGAGGCCAGATTAGGATTTCTAAAAAAAATCTTGTCTTCATAATTTCTTTGATTTATTTCAACATCTACTCTTATCAATTTTGTGAGGAACCATGACACTGTTTTAATTTAAAAAAATAATTAAAAAATCATGAATTGGCCACAGATACATGCTGCTAACTTGGCTCATCAAAAATTAAACCAGAGCATTGGAATAGCATACTTTCTTTTGTTTCCATTTGTTGTGAATAATAACATCTTCCTAAGCTTCTCAGCTGCCCCTGTTCAGGAACTGTGTCTGTCTGTATAACACAGGCACTTCCATGTTTAGTTTCCTTCCAGAAAAAAAAAGGCAACTTTGAGACATGGTAATTGCTGAGTTATCTCTTCATCCTTATCTTGACCCATGAGCCTTTTATTGTATTTATCTCCCTCTGTCCAGTTGGTTTGGTGGGTACCTGGTGTCCAGCCAAGATCAAGCCTCTATAACAGGTTAATCTTGAAACCAGGTGACAAGAACTAGCAATTCATAAAGTATCTGTCTCATATTTTGCACTGGTTTTTCCTTCCCAGTTCCATTAGCAATGCATTATCAAACTCTGTGGAACTTATATAGAGAGGAAACACCATTGAGTAAGAGCCAGTGTGGATAAAATTATTTCTTTTGGAATCTAAACTGTTAAATCCAATCTAAACTTGATGGAACTGGTCATTTGAGATGTAACTGAATTGAGCAGGAGAGTTTAGGCAAGGAAACAATTTGGAAATATGACTAGGGTTGTTTTGTTTTGTTTTTTTTTTTTGCTTTATTTGCTTCCCTCCTTCTGCCTCTCTGAGTGAAAAAAACAAAGATTGCTTAAACCTAGAGGCCAATACTCTCAGCCCTGCAACCATACCTAGAAACAAACTATCTGCTCAATGGAATGCTTTGGTCTCTAAAGCAGTGCAATATTTTCAACAAGATGCTTGGTGAGAACCAACAATATATACACCAAATCTCTGGTATGTGTAGTTAGGGACAGTAAATGCCTTCAACTCCACACATAGCTCACAAAATGAGATTATAGCTGAATTGTTGACTGTTTTTAAGTCTACAGTAAATGGAGTCCAAATCAGCATGCTGGCAACGGGCACAAGGACGGCATGAAAATTAATTAAAAGCAAGCATTAAAACAGCATCACAAGAAGGTCTCTGCATTTCTTGGCTTAAGGCAGGAGGTGTTCTAAGTTTGGAGCACTCACCAGCAGGTGCTGTGGCAGTTTTTGGTGCTGGCAGGAAGCTCCTGCGGGGAGTCGCGCTGCTGCTTGGTACCTGCGTTGTGCTCTTGCTGCTCCCCTTGGGAGCATCCTTTGAAGGTGCAGATGCCCTAGGGGTTGTCTGCTCTTCGTTTCCCAAGCTGGAACCTGCAGGAGACAGGAATTGCACTCATTATAAGTCCATAAAAAATGTATGTGAACTGTGACATCCAGACCAAGCTTCTATCAGCGATTATAATCTACAGTGACGTGATCTCATTGCAACTTGGGCTAAGTTACATGGATTTTCTCCAATATAAGCCCTTAGGTAGAAATAGAGAGTTCCCACCAACTTACTTAAATGCTAATTCTTGGCAGCTGTTAGAGTCTGATTCCAACAGGAACTTAAACCTCCTCTTGGCCTAGGTCTGTAAAGGTACGTGGCTACAATGCTCATAAAGAAACCAAGGAATTCCTAAGTATCTGGCTGGAAAAGCTGTTTATGGTTTTGTAGCTGCAACAGGAGCCACACCACACATTCACCCTATCACTTGGAAGCTGCTGGTGTTTGAAATAAAGAGGAATAGTAGGGCTCAGCGGTGCAAAGTTTCAAATTTTCCTGCTCAGGTGGGATTTCCCACAGAGTCTCACAGATCACATTCAGACATTTGAATAAGATGATAAAAAACAAAGAAAGAATTCTGCCTTAACTCTCACACTCACTTCAATCATATTCTCATAACAAATATTAGGTTGCCAAGTTTCCCACCTTATATCAACCTCTTTCAAAACTTTTAATGGGTTTGGTTTCCTCCTGCACTTGCTATCTAGGGAATAATGACATCCTAGATTCATTGTAGACATAAGGAAAAATGTATTTTCTTAACATTTGAGAAAGGGAAAGTTGGAGTATTGTTTTTACCTATCTGTCTACAAGGCCTAAGAGCAGCAAAAGATTACAGCAGATCTGGACTTGAACATTTGCAGAGGAATGAACATTTCGTTTGAAAAAAAGAGTGGAGATAGTGGCAAGAAATACAAATGATGTCAGAAAAGGCCTATAATTTTTATTTCATTTGTTTTATAAAGATAAAATATAGTATTGGTTAGGTACTGCCTGCAGGAAAATGATAGCATTATCTTAATTAGTGGCATGTCCAAGTCTCCAGTGTTTTTAAGACACAGGCTTCTTGAAAGTGTGCAAGTAAAGAAGAGGTTTCATTTTTGCCTTTATTACTGAAAATCTACTAGGAAAAAAAAAGCAGCATGTTGGAAAAGAAAATTCCCTCTTCTGATAAAGAAACAATATACCTTTTGGCTCTGAGAAAAGCAAAGCTTTAAGCTTTGCTGTGTCTTCAAGGCTGCTTGCATATAAGTCCTAATTTAAAGTGTATAATATACAGTATAAATCTACAAATGTATTTGACCTTTCTCAAGCCATATTAAAAATACAAAACACTCTAGTGTTCCTCTATGCAGGAACAGAAAGACTTGAAGCATTTGTCACCTTTTCACAGCTGTGCACACAACAACCCCTCAGCATATCAGGTCGGTGTTGAATATCCAAGCTACATGGATTTTTCACCTGTGTAACAAATATTTAAGTTTATGTGCTGAATTGTCTGCTGATAAAACACTGCTGACTTCCATAAAGTCATAACAGCAGAAAATCTGGCCCAGTATAGCCCTGTCTCCTCTGCAGTTGTGCACAAGGGCATCTCTTCTGCCAGGTGCGGGGGGGATGCTGTGTCCACCTCAGGCTGTCTACATCACAATCCTGAAGCTAATCCTCAAGTGGTCTCATAGATTTCTTTCCCATTTAGTTCAGGAAACATTACTTGTAGAAAACCTTTTTCTCTCTTCAGCTATTTTTTTAATAAGTTTCAACTGCAGAAGCACTAACCTTGAAGAGTAAAATATTATTTGCAGAGAAATACTGTTCAAATTTTCTTTAAGGGAAATCCTTTATTCTTGATTGCAAAACGTATTATATGGAGAACATTTCAACTTTCAAATTTGGCCAAATGGAAGCAATTCCCGCATTGAAGTACAAGGTGCCCAGGGGAGTTACATAACCTCTTATTAAAAAACAAATTTAAAAGTTTTTTTCTAGATACGGAAGATGAAATGCTGCCAGCTACAAACACTTTTTCAGTCTAAAACACAGCATAAGAGATCTCCTAATTTCTTAAATGAGTGGGTGGGAAAGCTGATAAACATGGCCTCATAGGATCTCTGGATCAGAAATGCCAGTGCCTGGAGAGAATCAGCCACACACCTTGTGCTGTGGCTGGACAAGTCCTTCCAGTGAAAAAAAAAACACTAGGAAAAAAACCCCAATACAGCTTTTGTCCTTTTTATCAAGAACTAGACTCAGGGAGCTGGGCTGCATCACTGTACTGGGTGTCTTGAGGCCCAGGGGCAGCCTGCACCAGAGGGGACAGCACAGGTACTTCCCAAAATGGACCCACTGCAGAGCACAGCCTGACCGGTCAGCCAAGAGGGAATGTGTTTAAGAAAGGGCAAAACATGCCATACAGTGAGGAGTGAGGGGACAAGTATGAGGCTGAGAGGGAGCAGGTGTTCCCTACAGAGCCTGGAGAAGACCATGGGGAAGCAGGTATTTCCCTGCAGCTTGTGGAGAGAACCATGGTGGAACAGAAATTCACACTGCAGCCCATGCAGAACTCCACACTGGCATGGATGGACATGGCCCAAAGGTGCTGCATCCCTGGAGAGCCATCACAGGAACCCTGGAAGAAGCTGTGGGCCTGGACACGAGAACCACACCAGAGCAGGTTTATCCTGAGGGCCAACAGCCCTGGGTAAAGACCCATGCACGAGCAAGAAGTGTGAGATGGAAGAAATGGCAGAGAGGAACTGCAATGAACTGACTGCAACCTCCATTCTCCTCCCACTGCCCCGCGCAGTGGGGATATGGGATGGAGGAGGTAGAGGAATTGGAAAGGGAGAAATGAAGTCTGGAAAAAAGGGGTGGGGGAAAACTATTTTAGTTTTTGTTTTGTCTTTGTTTCACACCTTTCATCTCCATTTTAATTGTTAAGATATTAAATTCTTTTTCCAAGACAATTTTTTTTTTTTTTTGCCTGTGACAGCAGTTGGTCAGTGATCTCTATGTCTTTATCTCTACCTGTGGTCTTACTCACCTTATTTTCTTTCCTATCCTGTACGGGAGGTGAGGTAGTGAGACAGTGGCAGGGTGGGTGCCTGGCAGCCAGCCAAGGTCGGCTCACCACAACAGCAACATCAATACACCCAGGATTTGCTGAGATGTCAGCAAAGTCAATGTTTAACTTAAGAGACATTATCTCTCACTTTGCTCTTCACTCACAGATGGAGATTGGAAAGAGACAGTGGGATACAACAACACATGTGTGTATAATATGCCCCAAAGAGCAAATGCTTGCCGCTTCCATAGTTATCACCAGGGCAGCATCCCCAGGAGCAGAGGTAGGTGAGTTTTACCTTGCTACACATAGTGCTGGATTCAGCAGTTCAGATAGCATTCAAAGAAGAAATTAAAGACCTAGGAGAATGCAAATTCATCATGATCTAGGAGGAAAATAAAGGTTTCCATTTACTTCAAGGAATCAACTTATGGGAAAATCAGGAAGATTATTCATCAGATGGTACCTGTTAGTCTATCACGAAATGCCTCCTACTGTTATGGGGAGCAGGTGAATCAGTAGCATCTCTCTTCCATGATACTACCTCTTATTTTTCAGTAAAAGCCTGTACAGAAACACCAGATATGCAGAGGGTGAACAGTTTCCAGGTGACCACATCCTTTGTTGTATTGTACCTCTTCCCTCCTACTCCTCTACTTTGGCATTCTGTCTAAACCAGGGGAGGCTCTGCTTGCCTTTGAAGCACCTGGCAAGTCTTTTGGGGGATGCTACATAAAAGGCCCCGTATTTTTTCAGATTCTGTGCTCTATGAGGAGCAGCACTGCTGACTTTGCAGTAGAGTGTTTAACAGGCTATTAACGATCTGCTGGGGCTAAGGCCTTCAGCCTCACTTTCATCATCTTCCCACTATGAGCCCCAAGGAATCCTACTCTTCTGCTTCTGAAAAAAAAAATACAGAAGAATACTCCTTTGAAGACTTGCACTTACTTTGGAGAGTCCCAGCTGCAGCCACTATTCCCCTACACTTGTTTGCCAGTAGACACGCAGAAGTCAGGGCTGAGGACATATTGTAGGTTGCATGTTCAAAGAAAATCATGACAAAAATCCCACTGGCTCCTAGATGTCTTTGAACCACTCTCCCTCCATATCTGCCATGGTTCTTTTCACCATCTCGCCATGCCCTGCAGCAGCTCACTTCAGGGGCTTCTCTCCCTCAGAAGAGGGAGACTTTCTTGTATGTGTCACTAGGAGTTTGTGCCTCTTGTAGGTGTTCCTTTTCTGAAATTATTTACAAATATGTATTTAAAATGATGGAAATATCATATGATAATAGATATAAACTGTGAAACTAGCATCATGAATGGAGAGAATTCTGCCTTTGATGAGAAATTAATTATGCCATGTTGTGTCGCAGGTCCTTGATCTGAGAGAAGACAATGATAGGAAGAGCTGTGTTCTGGAGCCCCACAGCTACAGATTTCCTTGTCTGCAACCAAGGGCAATAAAATCTCCTTTTGTTGGAGAATTGGTATGCTCTCTAGAAAAGCAGCTTGTTTGACAATGCCTATGGGTCTGTGTCTTGCTGACTAGCAAACTGCAGAGAGTGTTACAGCATGAATGCAGCTGCTTCTGCAGCTCCTTGTCCCATGGGCTGTGATGTGCAGCCTATGGACATGGAGTGAGTTTCCAGCTCTTCACAGCAGGCCTAGCATTCCCTGTGCTGGCAGGAGGCTTGGAGCTGAGAGCTCCTGCCACAGCTGTAATCACACACAAGACACTGGGAACATGCTGGCATTGTGCATGGTCACTGAAGGACAAACATTTACCCAGCGTAAAGATCCTTGATACCAAATTAATGGCAATGAAGTTACGACTAGTTGTTTCATCAATGATCCCACTTAGCAATTCTAAATTATTTGCCAATCACAGAACTCAAGAAGCTTTAAAGAAGGAGTTGAGCTGCTTTCTAAAGTCACACAGCAAGGAAACAGCAGAGACAGAGAAGTGAGCAGGAAAACCCGATGATGAATGAGGTTGGAAGGACTTTTTTTCACCTGCAAAATACTGGGATGTATTATTCCTCTGGGTTTTACTAGGCTGCACTTTTGTTGCCCAGTTTTCAAGCAAAAGTACAAGCACAAAGTGAACTTTAAAATCACTGCCATGGGGAATGATCTGATAAGAAAAACACCTAAACTGCTGGAAATAATCAGGTGACTTTAAAACCAAAACCTGCAAGATACACTTTTCACTAACTTGGAACATTTGCTCATCCTTAATTAATGCCCATTCTTTATTCCTGATTGTTATTTGTGAAGTGGTAAGTAAATTATATAGAATGATTACCAGATATGCAACTTGTCGGCCAAGATCTTTATTTCACTACTTGAAGGGTTGCTGTTTTGAAGTCCCATGGTATATTTCAATATGAGGTTTCACAGTGTAATTTTCAAGAGACACAATTGAACATACAGCTCATAGCTCAAGCTCAAACAAAGCTATGGACAAAGAGGTGCAGTGTGATCATTAGCCCTGAGGGCTAACAATGTTATCAAGATGTTATGATAGTAGATAAGATTACTAGCTGACTAATTGGGGTTTTTTGTCATTCAGACAGACAGTGCCTGGTATATCCTAACAGACCAAATATGCAAGAAATCAGGGACCAGCTTACGACAGGTTTCTTTTCCATCAAGAGCAAAAAGATGCTTAAGAATTGATGTCCACACAATGCTTAATCCTAACTTACTTAGCTCGAGTTCTTTTTTCCCATTGCATTTTTTTTGGCTCTGACAAAGATTTTTGAGCAATAATTCCCTGTAGAATGTTTATTTTAGAGGAGGTTTGTGCCTGATCATATGCCTTATAAGAGCTGATTTTTCAGAAGTCTTTACATTGAAAAATGACACTTGAATTTTGAATTCAGGTTAATCATTCAGGTTAATAATGTCCACCAAAACAAGGAGCCAAATCTGCAGTGCCTGTCAGCACAGCTTTAGATAGCTTTGGGTCTCTGCACTGCCAATGATTACCTCTGAGGCAGCCCCCTCACTGCTAGGGAGGGAGTTTGGTGCCATTGTTGAAGATTAATGACAGCTGTGATCAGCCATGGCTTTTTTACAGCAACACATCACTAAGAGATTGCTGCATGTCCTTCCTTCTCCCAATGCCCTCCAGTCCCAAAGCCAAGCACCTTTCTCCTGTGTCACCTGCTGTCAGATGATTTTGGGTTTTGCACCTGGCTGTGCAGAAAGCTGTTGGGAACTCTGCAAAGGTTCCCCTCCACCAGAAGAGCTGCAAAAGCAGCTCTGAGCAGAGGCACTGGCAGGCTCTTCCTTCACCTCCAGCTGCCCTGACTGCTTCTGCAGGCAGAGGCTGTATCCTGCACTTGCAGCTGATCCAGGCAAGCAAAAGACAGAAGTGGTGTTTGTGGCAGGGCAGAGGGAAGAATCACCTCCTCAGGCTGTGCTTTCCTGGCTCGGGTGGCAGTGTAGCTCCCAGGGCAGCACTGGCAACCCTGCTTCCAGCAGGATGCCCTTGAACACATGGCCTTTATTTGAAGCTTTGTCCATCAGACTGTGTTCACACTGATAAACAAAAGCTGGCCAAGTGGAGTTGGCTATCTCATCCTGACACCACCAGGATGATCACAGCAGCTTTTCCTGAGAGGTTTAGAGCAGACAAAACCATGTCTACAGTGTTAAGAAAAGGGTGAGGGATCAGGAGACTGGGCTTAGTCTGGCTTCCAGGCTTTCCCTTGGTCACCAGCGCAGCTGGATTTGCAGCCAAGAAGCATCCACTGAGCTGGGCCATGTGTGCTCCATGTCACTGGCAAAGGAGGTTATTCAGCTCAGCCTCACCTACAACAAAGTGGGTTTAAGAAAAGTGGAGATGTTTTGCCCCTGAAAGTGTAATTGAAGCTCCTTCCTTTACATGATTTACTGGTTTTGATGACACTGAGTTTTTGAACTCTAGATTAATTTTTGTGGCACAAATCCATCTTCAGTGTCCTTCATACATAATAGATAGAAGAAACACAGCCTTCTGCTGATACACCTCCTTGTATGTAATTGCTAACTAATTCATTTCACATCACCAAATAAAATATATATTTTAGGATCTGGCTATATGCATTTCTTACTTGAATGGAGCTATGTGCTGCTCCCTCCTGAAGTGTTACAAGCCTCCTTGGGCAAGGTGAAAATTTCACCACAAAGTAAAATTTCTGTAGGTGTAAGTGGGAGTTGCAGACAACTTGCAGACTGTGCCAGACTTTAGAATCACATGACCCATTTTATTTGGGTTCTGGTGAAATGTTACTTTCCTATCAGGAAAGACAACCATTCTATTATGCAATAAAGTTGCACTGTATGTTGGTGGTAGCTTTGCCTGCCACTTGTGGTTTCTACAGGTGCTTGGCTAGCTGAGATCTTTTGCATAGCTGGCTAATTAAAACCCCACAGGAGGTGGAGGTAAGACAGCATAGTATTTTGCCGATCAGTTATAATATTTGTCAGAAAGGATAATACAAGGTTTTTGGAATCTTTCCAAAGATACCTGGGTTGCACAGACATTTTAAAATGGGCCTCAGACATCACTGTGTATCTACCTTCTGAAAAGGAAATCTCCTGGCACTACTTGGAGCTGAGCCATCAAAGGTCATTCATGACCAAATCTTCTCTGCAAAATTTCCTCATTTAGTGTATGACTCTGATCACAGTGACAAGAAACACCCCACATCATGAGTACTCCACTGAAGTGTCTCTTGTGGCACTCAGAGGAGCTGACACAGTAGAATTACATACTGGGTTCTCTTCTCTAACTGAGAAGAGAGAAACCAACCTGTGTAAGCTTCTCCTAGACATAGGGATTAAGATTTCTCACAGACCAGATCAGAGTAACCTGCTCTTACTCTAATTACTGAAGCCTGTCAATTAATTGTAGCAAGGGCTGGTTCTTAAAACCTGAGATACACTTGAAGGCAAGCACGTAGTGGTGACACAAGTTAAGAACATATTACATATCAGTTAAACATTTAAATTCCTCTAAGTTTCATTTTGGGAGAGTAAATAAGTAGCTATATCCAAGCAACCGGTTTTTTTTGGATCCTGTGTTCAGTAAGTTTACAGAAATTAATTGTTATTGAAGGCTGAATTTGTAAAGAAAAGTGATATTTGATCCCAGTGAGGGCAACTGAAGTGTTGCCTTCAGTGCAACACAATTTTGATTTAAGCTGAATGTTTTAGGCAGAAAGCTACTCTCTTTACTAAGTAAAAAGCACATGAAGTGAAACGGGTGCAGAGATTTACTTCAGGTATTGTCTGGCACACTCATCCCCTGTCTTACAGAGGATTTGGATGAATACAGGTCCAATGGCCACTTCTCCCCCTTGTTGCCCATCCTTCACACCAGAATAATTCTGAGGCACTGTAGAGTGCCTGTCTAAGCAACACTAACCACTGATGGAATTTCTGCCAAAGACACATATATGATCCAATGCCCTCAGCTGCCAGAATGACCCCTGGGATCATCTGAGGCTGGCCAAAAGTTAAAATAACCAGAAAGAAGATGCAGATAACATCCATTTTCTACTACTACTAAAGCACTAATGCCATGTATCAGCCTAATTAGGGAGAATTTTCCTGCGCAGGAAGATTTTGGTGTACCTGGGTAGTCCCTCTGTCTCAGCACCCACACTTGGAGAAGTACCAGTTTTGTAGCATGACTTGTGCTTATAGCATGACATCTGCTTTCTTGGCACTGAGTCTGCTTCTGAACTGGCATGCCAATTCCAACAGGGCACAGGCACCCATGAAAGACAGGATTAGAAGTGACATCTGCTCTGCAAGAGGTTCCTCCTGATGGCAAGAAGTGCCAAATTAGAGCTACATGCCTTATTATAAGGAATGTCATCATAGAATTTTGTCATCAATAAATGCCTTTTCCCTGGAATCACTGCTTTTCATTTGCCTGAACACTGTCTTGGAGTATTTTGAGTTGTAAAGTTATATTTATATAATCCTTGGGGAAAGTGGTAATGACATTCTAATAGCAATAATGAATTTCCACCAGCTTCCCAATCCACACTGGTTGCCACAGCTCAGCAGACTAGGAGAGGTCAAGCAATGCCCTAAAAATTGCCAGTGCTTAAGGCCCGGTAGCATTCAGTCCTGCTCCTTCCCTGCCAAACACACAACAACGTGTGTGCTATGGTTTACACTGAATTATGCTAGATCAAAGAGCTGGTAAAAGGGTCTGACTCCTTATGTGGCAAAATGATGACTTTAGAGCGTGTGACATGGGCTAAGGAGTAAAGATGTCACATTGGAACCTCCAGGATGGAAGAGCCTTAGAGAGTCCCCAGTTAGACACTAATTAATTGCATTTTATGAGCTCAGGCACAGATCCTCAAAGCTGCTTAGGAACTTAACTCCTATTACATTTCAAATTCAAATTTAACTCACTGTGCTTATTCTTAATCACCACCTCAGCCCTGAAGGAGTTTCAAACCCACAGATGTTTCCATTTCAGAGTATGAAGGATGCAAGCAGCTGAGCAGAACCTCCCATGACTGCTGAACAGTGCTTTGGTTGGAGGAGAAGGGTGGTGACAGGCACTAAAGCTGTGCTTTGGAAACAGGCAGGGAGTCTTGTAAGCTGTTCAGAGCAGCCATTTGCTGTGCTCACATCATGTTCATCCTCTTGGACAACATGCTGTTCAAGAAAAAACCTGAGAACCTGCTTTTCCCAGTTAATTTTCACAAACTCCTACACGTACAGTGCTGCTCTGGGCTGACTCCTGTCTAGATCTGTGTTTTGTGGGTTTTTTGGATGTCATACAGAAAAAAATTCCATAGCAAAATATAAATCTGGAAAAAAATTCTTTGTGTAGTCCAGAGTTTCAATAGTCAGGAAACATTTTCAGTGGAAAGCTTTATTTTTAACAAATGCACTGACTACACTGTATATTTTAAGACTCCAAGAATTAAGTTTGATTTGTAGAATTCTGCTGATTAAATGTTTTCCTCACAAAACATCTTAACCTGCTCAATCAAACTAAGGTGTTTTTTTAATAAGTATTGCCAGTTATGAGGAACCTGGGTGTAAAACTGCAATTCAAAACCAGAGAAGAAACAAGCAAAACAGGCTTCTATTATAGATGGCATTACCCATGGAGAATAAGCATAAAATTTTAATGATGTGACTGTTAAAAGTTTTCCTTATCTCATGTTTACTAAATCCAATGCCTTTAGTAGATGATTTTGGGCAAAATTCAATTATTTTACAATAAGCTAATCTTACAGCTAGAAATACTAAATGCTGTGACCTAGTGATCCAGCTAAAGTTTTGCCAAGTGTTTTAGCTATGATTATATTTCTATGAACTGAAGTAATCCTAACCAGTTGACCCATAATATTTTGCAGGGAACAGATGTTTAATTGCATTTGTCTCACAAAATGAAAGCTCTTTAGAGTATATAAAATTAAAATTCCTTTGAAACCTGTAAAAGTTAAATAGAGGATGGAGTTTCTTAGAAAATGGCAGTGCCTTTACAGAACAAATAATTTAACTTTTCTACTTGATAAAGTATCAAAACTTTTGTTTGTTTGATACTTTTACTATTTTTCCCCCCTTCATAAATGAATATATCTGACTGGCAGTAGCAGAATCAAACTGAGTGGTTTCTCTCCATTACAATAAATGCTACTGGTAAGAAATAAAATGTAAGACCATTTCGCTGGAGCATGGACAAGTGATCTACAAAGGGCTATAATGGCACAGCCAGAGCACCTATCAGAATAGTGTGGAATGCTTCCCAAGTCTTTCCAAAGTACACACATAGTCTGTGCAACAAACAGGAGGAACTGGAACTCAGTGACCACTCTGAGATTTATGATGTGGTAGGAATTACAGAAACTTGATGGGAAAATTCTCAGGACTAGAAAACCACAGTGGGTGGCTACAAACTCTTTCAGAATGATATAAAGGGAAGAAGTGGAAATGGAGTTGCATTTTCTGTAAAAAGAAAGTGAGCCATGGAGTCCTGTCTCCAGCTCTGGTCCTCTAGATTAAAAACGAAATCAACAAAAGGGAGAAGTTTTACAGGAGGTCCACTAAAATGATCAAAGGGATCCAAGGGATCCAAGGGCTCTAGAACCTGCCCTGTGAGGAAAGACTGAAGAAGTTAGCTCTTATCTGCTTTAGAAAGGAAGGCTCAGGGATGACCCAGTCACAGTATTTCTGTATTTGAAGGGCTCCTACAGACAGGACACAGGTTTTCACTTCACATGGAGCCACATGGAGAAGACAAGAAGGCACAAGCTGCACTGGGAGAAGTTTCATCTCACATAAGAAGGAATTTTTTAACTTATAGTAAGAACTGTCAGTCACTAGAACAACCTCCACAAGGAAGTGGTAGAGTCCCCATCACTGAAGTTTTTCAAGATATGATTGGAAAGGGTGCTAGGCTCCCTTTTTCACAGAATGTTGGACCAGATGATCTGCAGATTTCCTTCCAACATGGGCTATTCTGTGATTCTATGAAAATTGAATAATCAACAAAGATCCCAAATTCCAGTGCGAGGATTAAAGTAAGGACTGTACACCACTATTTGTGAGACAGTTTAAATACAAATTATGGTATTATAATACTATTTATGCTCTAGAACTTTTTTCTTGTTAAATTTGTAAATGTGAAGAATACCAGTCTGATTAGTCAGAAAATTTACCCTTCAGAGTGCAAACACAGCCTGGGCAGCCAGGCATGAAATTCCCCGTCTGACTGCAGCACCCCAGTGGTGTTGCCACATGCTCTGGCACCAGGGAGCCTTCTCTGAGAGGCTTTTGTGGGCAGGTGCTGTGTTATGGCACGTCAGCACATTACATCATGGTATCATTGAAATTAGACAAGTTTTAAAAAAGTAATGAATCTGTTCCTGGTTTTCTGCATCAGTGGACAAGTTGCTGCCAGGCTGGACCCATGACTGCAACATCCATTTTGGCATGATACAATCCTGTGTGGATTGCACCTGGCCCAGCTGGGTGGGACACCTGTTAACACTGCTTTGTTGCATTGTGCCTCTAAATCCACTGCCTTTAAAAAGCAAGGTCCTGATGTCACAAAGAGACAAAAATACCCCTGCCATTGCTCTTTTTCTTAAATAGGACCTTTGAAGATAAATTCACTTGTACCATCTCTGGCATGATAAAATGGAACTGCAGGATTAATGAGAAATATCCTATTAACCTTACCTCTGTTTGAATTGTTCTGTAGTTAAGACTTGTAAGGGACTACTTACATAAAAACTTTTAATCATGCATGTAGTATAAGGGTTATTGACTAAAGTACAGTTTGTACAGTTTCTCATTTTGTACCATTTTAAATCCAAGTATTTTTTCAAGACAACTGGAATTATCAACAGGATTGAGAACAGGTTTGTGTATGTGGGGAGGTGGGTAGGGGTGTGAATGAATGCAAATCATTTTCAAGAGGGACAAAATACAGTTAGGAGTATGATCTGTAGTGTTCTATACCAACATAAATAATATCCTTTTATATATCAGGCACTCTGCATTTATTGTACAAGTGCAGAAATATTAAACCAAAGGGTTGTCTACTGGGAGACTGAAATTCAAGTGATTTCCATAATACTTCAGTTTTAGGAAAAGGTCTCCAAAGCCCCATACTCTGGAGGAGGAGTTGGATAGCTCTTAGCCCTGCTAACAAATGGCAGAGGCCTCAGGAAAGTCCACGTGGCAGAGCTTCCTTTGGGTTGTTTTGCTGGTTCTGCAGAGTTTCCTTCTCCTCGGTGGCAGAATCTGACAGGACCATCACATGCCCTTGGTGCTTCTTTTATATTCCTGAATCCTGAAGGCAAGTGATAATGTAAAAATCTCAGTTGCTATTAGTGTAAAGAAACTTCTAGGGGTTTTTGGTTTTGGTTTTTTTTGTTTGGTTGTTTTTGTTTTTGTTTTTTTACACTTCTTCCTCCCTTGTATGTAGCCTGAGAACATTTCCAAGATCTTATTTTTAAAGAAATATCCTGGATTTTTTTGAAATGGCATGAGTGGTGATGTCACACCACACTACTGTGATAACTTGGAGGTTAAAGGTACATTTTCTCTAAGGAGTGCTTAAAAAGCTCCTCCTTCTCTCAGATAAATGAAAACACATATATCAGGACTTGAGTGCTAGTCCCTGACATTTAAACATGTGGGTGTAGTACAGCTTTTGAGTACTGATACTGAAGACAAAGAAGGAGGCTCTTAGAGGAGACAGAACAGTTTTACTGTTTTGCAGAAAGGCCAGTTTTGGTTAAAACTGCATTTATATTATTTGTTAAATCTTTAAGATCTGAGAGACAAGACAATTCACCAAGCCTGTCTGTCTCCTTCCAAATTTCCAAAGTCCCATGGATGAAGGAGAGGGTGGAAGATGCTGCTGAGGCTTTTTGCAGAAAGGATATTATTCTTTACTACATCAAAATTAGAAAATAGGGCAAGAACTCATGGAGAACAGCCCTGAGGGGTTCTCGTGGACAAAAATTATTGTCTGAGAGCAAGAAACACTACTAACTCCACAAGACAGACATGGTCTTTATATTATAGACCATATATCTCCTAAGTGAAGCATAGCCATTATTAGAAATTAAGATCCACTCAACCAGAATCCCAACCTGAAAAATAGTCAGTGGCTTCTCAGTAGCTGGGAAAAAAAAAAACAAACAGCTTAATCTTTTATAAGTGGTAACAAATTTTCGTTCTGGTTTTATGTGACAGTTTCATGAACTTCCTTTGGCATTCGTTTTGGTTATGTTTTCTTGTTCATACAATGAAAAGACAATGGAAAGCCTGAAAAACATTAAGGACTTTTTCAGATCAATCAACACACCAGATATTGCTGGCTTCTCTGGAAGGTTTGTGATTTTGTTCAAATTCATACTGAAATTTTAACTGCTACTCCCCAGACAGGGCCCTTATGCCCTTTGTATTCTCTACAATTAAAAAAAAAAAAAAGTTTAACAAAGGGCTCCTGTGAGTTTGGAAATGTAACATACTTTGCTGTAAAAACCTCTAGATTAGATAAATTGGGGGTGATGCTGGTGGTTCTTCAGTATTTCACCCTCTTGTTCTTGTTAGCAGAATGCAGGGAGTTGCAACACATCAAAAAACTCCTTGTGCTTTGGGCTATCCGGGAGACCATCCCTATTTAACAATGCAGTATCATTGCCAGCTTCTGCCCATCTACTTATTTTTTCAACAGTCTGCTCTGTGAAGAGGAGGACTAATGTAATCTGATTTCCTTTGAATTCGTGTGCTGTGTGCTTTATACATCTCCAGTGCACTGATGATGGCAGCACAGCCAAGTGCCAGTTATTGCCAGAACGGTCCCAGCTCCACATCAGCTGCATAAACCCCTACTGTAGATCCTCCTTGTGTCTGCAGCTTCAGTGTTTTCCTCCTGAAGAGGCCTCATAAATGATTGAGAGAACCCTCATGGCCCTGCCAAAGCCTCCTACTGCTATTCAGGCTCTGGTATTGCAGCAAGTTTTGTTCCAGAAGGCCAGACAGGCTTTACACCACTGAGACCACAAGACAGGAATTTTCTTAGTGGAAAGCAGTAATTCGGATCTTTGGTTTTTAGCAAGCTGCTAATTCTATGGAACCTGTACAATCTGGAGTGGCTCCTTCCCTCAGAGAAGTTCAAAATGCAGGAGAGATGGAGAATTATTACAGGACTAATCCCACTGAATTATATAGATTTTGTTTACTTGGGAAATCATGAAAAAAATAAATTGAGAGAGTAACACCAAGTATTTGATTCATTATGATCTCATTTAAAAGTGAAACATTACCTGGAACAACAAGGATGGCCCAAGGGAACGGAGGAAGAGCCTTCCTTGTATCTGTCAAAATGACTGCACTGATACTGGAAAGGAAGCATGGAACTGGGCTTTCCATCTGGTAAGCTGTAGGAAGCCTCTCTAATGCTATACAGACACTCCAGTTTAAGCAGAAGCACTGTCCTAAATTAGCAGGCTCAACAATAAATTCAGCTGTCATACATTTGTTGCTAAAAGAACTGTTTTTAAGAAATACATTATTAACTTAAATACTACATGATTCCTTCAAAAGCTATGACTCTGAGTGGATTAGTGAAGTGGGAGTGCTTTCAGGCTGTGCTTAATACATGTCTTATTAATTTAAAGCCCTATGATTGCCTTCAATGTGATTATGACCCAAAGTCAACCTCCATTGTATCTGTCAAAGTTGTTGTAAGACTCTATGTGGTGGAACAATCACACTTCTGAAAGCCTAACTCTTTTTCAGAAGGTAAACACAATTGTCTCCCTTGGATTATTTGAGCCCCAAGGCCTGGACTCCGTTGGGGCTCTCTCCTCAAAACCGGGACTGCCCAGGTTCCCACATTACAAATAAACAAACACACGTTTGCATACAAGGAACTTGTACAGGGTTATGTTTTCCATTTGCTCCCCAGAAGCAGAAGAAAGTCCAGTAAGGGATGAGGAAGATCTGCTGACAGGTTCTTTCCAAAGTGCCAAGTGGCTGGAGAGCAGCTGGGTCCCTTGGTATTGGGAAATCACCCCTGGGTTTACAGCGGAGCAAGACAATATTCCAGCAGCCTGCAGCTGGGATGGTTGTAGGGGAACACTGACAGCACCAAGTGTTTCTGGGCTGCTCAGGGGTAGATAACCCCATAAGGACCCTGGTCAGCTGGCAAGGGTTACAGACACAAGCTGGTCACTCTGGGGTGCCACATGGCCATGGCTCAGCCAAGCAGCGACACAAGCAGAGACTCCCTGGTTCAGTCACTGTCCTTCCCACCACCCAGATCACATAAAACAGCATGTCACCTATTAATTATATGAATAAGTACTACCAGACTATATTTAATACAAACTCAACATCTGAGAACTGCTACTAACCTTCAAGATGAAAGTTCTCTTTATTTATTGCTTCCCTTTATGTAAACATATAGACTGCTTACACTTCAAGTGGTTTTGCAAATACATTAGTTGATATAAGCTCTTTTATGTACCTGGAAAGGGCCTCCCTAGCAGGGCTTGGAAGTAATTCAGGTTGCCTCTAAACAATTCAGAGGCACAGCAAGAAACAGAGATAGAAAAAAGTCACAATTACAGAGATATCTGATATCTAGCAACAACTGTGACAACAACAATTCTTTGAAAACTGTGTAGGTGTATCTATGTCATGGTTTTAAATAGGAGCACTCAAAGGTAGCAAACACCTCAGTAAGAAACAAAGCTGAACTGTGAGAGCTCTTGAGTTTGTACAGCCCTCAGCACAATGAGGTTGAAACTAGTTGTGCTTCTTTTTCACCCCTGCAGTATGGGTGCAGAGCAACAATAGATAATTGAATCTTTTTAGAACATCAAGCCCCGGCTTTGGGGAGGTCACTTAAGAACAAAACATCAGCCCTACTGGCAGACAACACACCCAGCTAACCCAGTTTTCTGTTTTCACTGGTGATCAGCAGCAAAGACTGAGAAAAAAAGAACAGAAATTGAGCAAAAGAGAGTGAACCTTGTCTCTTCCTGTGCCTTTTCCAGCCTCAAAAGTGCTTTCCGTATGCAAAGAAGCCCTCTTTGACATTCACCTCTATGGGCTTGTCCAGTCTTTGCTTGTGCCTACGGAATCTTTTAGCACTCACCAGAGCAGTGCCCCACTTTAGTCCCTCCTTTTTTTTCTGTACCTACATTTTTGCATTTCTGAACACCTTGCTGTTTCAGTGCACAATCAGCATGCCTCTGATGATGAGGCAAACACAGGAATTATGTTCAACAGAAAATGCTGAGAATGGAGGTAGGCTGGCACCTGCACAAGCCCATCTAGGCAGCTCAGCTGCATGAGGAGCAGGGTGCTGCTCTGCCTGCCACCCTGCCCACTGCTGCCCAGCCCCAGAGCTCACCCTTCCCTGCCTCCCCACCTTCCTACTTCCCACCTTTCACCAGGAGATGTGTTTTCCTGACACCGAAGTCAGCACAGATGCCTCAGTTTGGAGCATGTGCTGGGGCTGGTTCCTCAGAAAGTGAAAAGCCCCCTTTAGAAAACAAATCACTGAGGAATATCCCAAAGGAGTAGCTAAATGGCATCGAGGCATTTCCTAAGTTCTCTGCCAAAGTGTACAGTCAGTTCACACATCACACAGAAGTATTTGATTTATACTGTCAGCCTCTCCTTACATTTTGATCCCCATGCACTCTTTCTTCTCTGAGAAAGATGCTTGGCTCCCAGACAGCTGGAGCAAGTCCAATACAAAGACCAAACCTTAATGACCAGGAAAGCCTTTTGACAGAGAGAGGGTGGGTGGTCTGCCCTGACTTTCTTCTTTCCTTTCTCTTCTTCAGCTCTCTTGGTGTGAAGGCATATGTGTGCAGTGGAGGGGTGCTGAGTGCATGGGATGAGTCATTTGCTTTCCTCACTGAGCCCTGTTACATACAGGCTTCAGTCATGGAGAAGAAAAACAGACCTTTGCATTGGAAATGGCCTGGGAACCAACCAGCCTAAGCAAAACCACACAAATCATCTGGATACACAGAGCCCAGTTATGGAGAAATTAATTTCTTGGACTCCCAAGTTTCTTACTGACTCACACACATCGATGCTCATCAGGAATTAACTCCAGGAGTATTATTTATCCCCCAGCCTTTGCCTCGGGGGAAAAAAAAAAAAAAAGTTTGTAAAAGCAGCTGAATTAGGCTCAGTCTCGTATTCCTTTTGTATTCATTTTCCCATCGATTTTCCCTTTCCTAGGCACAGCGGGCATTCGCAGTGCCCGGGTGGGCCCGGGGAGCCCCGATAGCGATTTGGGGCCGCGGCCACGGGAGGGCAGCGCCGATCCTGACAACACATCCCAAGCCCAGCCCGCGGCACATCCTCCAAAATCGCTGCTTCCCACGCGCCCCACCAAGAACAAGGCAAGAATTGACATCTTAGTTTACCTGAGGCGAAGGAACAAACAAAGGACTACTTGTTTTCCTGCTGGGAAAACTCAAATCCTGGTTTTACTGCTTTATTTGGCCTGTGTATTTGTAATTTCGTCAAATTAATTATTCATAACATTGGGAAAATATGTAGACGAAAATTTTTCATTCTGCTTACCTAGAAAATGGAATAAGAAAATAATAAACATGGCAAAAATGCTAGAGGCTTAACTGTTTCCAGTGAAATTGAATTCAGTATTTGACGGAGCGGGAGAGTTCTACAAATGTGTTGAAAACGGTTCTTTAGTTACAAGGTACACTGTAAATTCATAATTTTACAAAGAAAACAGGATTCATTCATTGAACTGATATCAGCTGCCAGATATGAACAATGGGGTTAAAAGAAAATAATTTCTCTGGAAATAAACCAAAACACATTCATCTGTTCAATCTCTGTGATCCAGCCATCCAGGAAATAATCAGCCTGACTGTGCTGGTTTTGGCTGGGCATAGCTAATTTTCTTCATAATAGCTAGTGTGGGGTTGTGTTTCAGATTTGAGCTGGAAATGGTGTAGATAACACAGGGATGCTCCTGTTGTTGCTGAGCAGGGCTTACACAGCATTGAGGCTTTTTCTGCTTCTTGCATTGCCCTGCCTGTGAGTGGGCTGGGGGTGCATGAGGAGCTGGGAGGGGACAGGTGACCCCAATGGACCAGGGGATATGCCAGACCACATGACATCATGCTCATGTATAAAGCCTCCGAAGGAGGAAGAAGGATAGATTTGGGAGATTGGAGAGATTAAATTCCCGAGTCACCATTACATGTGGTGGGTCTCTGCTCTCCTGAGAATGGCTGAACCCCTGCCTGCCCATGGGAAAGCAGTAAATTAATTCCTTATTTTGTTTTGCTTTGCTTGCATATGTGACTTTTTCTTTCCCTATTAGACTGTCTTTATGTCAACCCATGGATTTTCTCACTTTTACCCTTCTGATTCTCTCCCCCATCCTCTGGTGGGAGTGAGTGACGAGCTGTGTGGGGCTCAGTTTTTGACTAGAGTTCAACTATGACACTGTTGCAGCTTTGCTCATTTACTCAGAGCTAGTTTTTGATATTCCAGTGCAAAATGGTCCAGCAAGAACTGAGACCATGGCCCAGTGCAGCACACTGCAGTGAAGGAAAAAGCATGCTGCCCTGGGTCAGTGACTGGCTTTTATTTTTGGAAATCAGTACTGTCAAAAAGCTACATGTTTCATTCCACTGCTGCACAAACATCAAAGCCTCAGACTAGAACAACAACGTGTAGCGACCCCATAAACCACAAACGTGACATATAATTTAGTTTGTGGGAAGGAGAGCAGTGCTTGGAGGGAGGTTCTGATGAGAATGCTGGACTTTTCTTGCCCCACACATCTGTTATTGCTTTTGTGCTGCCCTTGTCCCTGCGCTGGCCAGTTTCCAGGTGACATTTCCCTTCACTTGACCCACATTTCAGGAGGATCTGAGCAAAATTCATAACTACCTAAAGGAGGATATAGTGAGATGAGGTCAGTCACTTCTGACGTACCTCAAGTGAAAAGGTGAGAGGAAAGGACCTTAAATTGTTCCAGGGGAGGTTCAGATTAGGTATTAGAAAAAATTTTGCACTGAAAGAGTAGTTAGGCATTGGAATAAGTTACTCAGGAGGCTGACAGAGTCACCAGATCTGGAAATGTTCAAGTAGCATTTAATGTGGCACTCGGGAATATGTTTTAGGAGTGATGATGCTGGGTTGATGGTTGGACAAGATGATCTTCAAGGTCTCTTCCAACCTTGGTAATTCTGTGATTGCATAAAAATGATAAAAATGCACAAATCCGTTACTTTTAACACTGTTATCACATCTGAAAGGAGCATTTCCCTATGATCCTGGAAACAGGAGAGAGAAGAAGGAAAGGAGACAAAAGAGCTGACCACCACTGATTTACCCATCTTCAGCTCTTCCTGGACTAATGAAAAAGAGCTGAAATAAAAAAACCTGCCCTGAGAGGAGCAAGAGTCAGGAGACACATCCAAGATTTTGGTAATGCTATGATGGCACATGGTGCATACCAAGGCATAAATGACTAGGTGTAAATACAACAAACTATTAGGATCAA
The DNA here is from genome assembly GCA_025920805.1 of Petroica traversi. NCBI lineage: Eukaryota > Metazoa > Chordata > Aves > Passeriformes > Petroicidae > Petroica > Petroica traversi. Next base: position 8,582,001 of record JAHLSL010000023.1, read on the forward strand.
CTGCTTTAAACATTACAATTCATGATATAAAAGGGCTTTGGGGGACAGTAGTTGTCTCCCAGTCCAGTAGTATAAACCCCTAACCTCAAATTCAGCTTTTCATTGTCACTTTGCCACAGAAGAGAACCCCTTTTGGCAACTCCACCATCTCCTTCCCTGGGGACAAGGGAATAAGTAGAAGATTGGTTCCTGGTTCTATACACCAGAAAAATGAAGGGTAACAAAGAGGAAACACACAAACAGAGGTAAAACAATGTACTGAGCACCAAGCCTTTTATTGTACTAGTTTGCAGAATCAAGACATTAATAAGGATTACAAAATTCCCAAATATTTGATACTGAAAAATCCAGCTGTACTCATCTGGAGCAGATGGGGACCGAACAGTGGGAGGTTCCCCAACAGTACTTATGTTCAGGTATCTCTAAACCTGCTGACAGAAAAATACCACTCACTGACACCTCGTAACAGTTTGTGGTCTTTTGTGGCATTGGACATTCATGTCCAATCTGAATTAGCAAAAAGTCACCAAGTCAGGGTTCTGAAATGAAGTACCCTAAAACCCAGGAACCAGTGGGGGGACCAAAGCATAGATCAGAAGAACACCAAACTTGAATTCAGTTTTCACATTTGCCACTGACACTTCTGTGACCACAATGAACTCAGCAAAAATGCTTCCCTAAAAAACTGACTACCTGAATTTGAATGAATGACTCCACAATTTCTTAATGATCAGCAGAGAAGCCTCTCTGCCGAAGCCTCTCTTCTAGGAAGACCTGACTTTCAAGAGATGCTTGCTCCTCTTTGCTGATTAGAAAAGAAGCCTATGGTGAGTACTGCAGACTGAGGCAGTCTAACTGTGAGATACCTAATTAGGATGGATGAATTTCAAACTTAATCTGCTTGGGCCTTTAATATCTCATTTGCAAAATAATACAACGGACAATAATAATAAAAACAATGATAATGATGCTATTAATGCAGAGATGACAAAGCTTAGCTCTCTACCATCTGTAAAATACCATTTGATCCAGCAATGCATAAATTATTATAATATTTGATTTCATTGTTTTGCTTAGCAACAAAGAATCTAGAAGGCAGCCAAGTACCAACAAAACAGAATAAATATGTGCTGCTGATACCACTATTTGAAGCTGAGCTGACTAACACTAAGTACCACCTGCCTCCAGAAAGCCCTCCTCCAGATCAGGACATACTTAAGTCTTTAGCACATGCTTAGATAGAAATGCTCAAATAAGTTAATGGTTTAAATGGGACAATTAAGTGTTGCCTTACGTGCTCTTCTGGATCACAACCTGAGACTGGACCTTCAAATTACAGTATTTTCAGGAGAATATAGGGCCTGTTGCACTGGGTCAGGCTGATGCTCCATCTGGGCTTGTATGCAACTATGATAATGCAACTGTAATAAGTGCATTTCAGGGTAAGAAAAATTAGGACAATTGCGCTTTGACAGTGCATAGAGAACCCACTTACTATGGGTGATTTTCGACAAGTTTAGCATTGTAGATTTATTAATTTTTATTCATACATGTGTACCATAGATTCAGAGAAAACATCACATCTTCAGAGGATATCAGCATATCCCAACTTGGTGTAAGAAATTTACAGGAATTTACTCTCTGTAAAAATAAAAATCTTTTATCACTTATTCTGTCTGACAAAACAAGGTCTGCTTGTTCCATGTCAGAAAGCTTCTGAAGAAGAAGTTTTATCAAGCTTTCCAAGTCCCTGATGTTATCGAATGCAACTCGCAAGAGTTGAGCTTTACCCTAAGGAGACAATCTTCCCTAAATCTAAGATACTTCATGGATTAATTCTTTTAAAGCATGAAGCCATTAGGTGAAATCACAGCAAGCTATTTCATTTAACAAGTCTGTTCTCTTAACTATAAATATTTAATAACGAAAATGAAGTGGTGAAAGAAGCTATGAATCAGAAACTATGAAAGTAGGCACAATGTACGGAACAGGCCTCCTGTGACTGACCAGCTTGACTGCTGTCTCAGCTGGGAGGAATATAATTGTTGACCAACAGCACCAGATATGCTTTAGGACAAAACAGGGTAGAATGAAATGACTGGCCACTTACTTGTGTGTTTTGGTAAGGCACAAATTACTTTCCACCCATGAGGAAGATACACTGTATGATTAGATTCAACAGATTAAACTAAATTAATTGGATGTTGTGGGATTAAAAAACAAACAAAAACCCATGCATTTGCAATCATCTGATTGACTGAGGAGATCTAATCTTTGAAAGATAAAATAAGCAATTTTCCCTCTTAGAGTACTCTCAATGAATAATGTATTTTCTGCTCCCAAATTGAGAAATGCATGAAATAAGTATTAATAAGAAATGAAGTTTGTAGCTTATCACAAAGAAAACTTCTATATGTAAGATGAAACTATAACTATCACAACTGTGATTATAGCTACAACAGATGCTATTTTGTGAGCAAAGGAGAGGATGACTGGATTTTTTATGCATCTCTATTTCTGCAATGATGGAGTAAAGTGCAACATTTTTTCCCAGCTGGGATATTTATTGAGAGCCCTGTCCCACGCAGATCCTCTGGTGCCTAACAGTATGTGAGCTCATACTTTTCCCTTTCTCTCTGTCCAAGCACTTACAGGGTAGCTGTCCCTCTACACAGATGTTTACTTTCAGGAAATTTGTAGGGATTTAAAAGTTCTTAACCCCCTGTCAAATTCAGAGTTCAGAGGAACTACAAGAACTGCTGACACTCACGACTGCCTGAGACACATTTCCATGGGAAATGGAGAAGGAAGTATTCCATCTGCCCTCAGCACCCCTTCCAAACCAGGTGGATGTGCCCTTTTCATCCACAGAAATGGCACCTGCCTCCTCTCTCTAGCTGCATGGAGAACATACACAAATGAGAAAAAACCCAAACCATTAAAGACATAAGAGGAGCTATGGAATGAACTGTGAACAAAGACACTGTTAGCCATACACAAAACCCTGAGCCAACAATTAACTAGTTTGTTTTATATTTTATTGAGGCAGACATACTCTAATAAACTATGTATTATTTTTTAATAGAAGTAATTCAAGGTCATCTAAGATCTATGTACTCATGATTAAGCACTGACTAAGAATATGATATTAAAAATATAAATTGCTGGAAGGTCCAGGACATCTGGTATGACCCTTTGTGTTTGTTTGAGGGCACAGGCTTATGCTTACACTGCACAAAACGTACTGTGCAAGTAGCTAATACTGCAGTGAGGATGTGATATGGGAAAGAATATTTCATGTCACTGAATGCTGAACTCATGAATTGTATTACATTTTCTGAAGCATAGGAACCTAAATATATCTTTAAAAACTTACAGTGAAAGGCATACATTTTGTGAAAAGGAAAAGAATTTCATTTAATAAAAAAATTTAGTAAAAAAAATAAAGTTTCCAAAAGGAAAGAATTCTTTGCAAAGTGGTAATATTGATGATGGTATTCTCACTAGCATGAATCTCAGGCTGCATGTTTTAAATTTAACCAAAAAATCATTAGCCTCTCTATTTTCAGAAAAAAAAATCTTCACTTTAGAAAACTGCAATGGAGTGTGGATTATCTGAAAATAAGGACCATTCAAAAAGCACTGTATAAAGCAGACAATATGCAAACCATTATCTGAAAAAAACCTACTATATTAGGAAACCTAACATGATTTAAAGGTTAGTTGAGGCAAATGATTGATTTTCACTTTCTGTGCAATCAGAAATCAATTGTTCTGAAAAAATTGCCATCATATGCTTTTGTGAATTAGAATTGAATAAAGTAGACACTTATCCAAATTTGCAGTTAAATATAAGACCTTAAAATGTCTTGATGAAGGCTGAGACTGACAACCCGACTCAAAACTCAGAGAGTCCAGCAAGACAAGCAGTAGGAATCCATGTCATCCAGTTTTAAAATCTAAAGATGACAGAATGACAAACTGAAGAAAAATGAGCAGGAGATGCTGCTTTGCAGTTCAGTTCTGTGACCTTTAACATACTATTTGTCTTAAACCTAATTTACTGAGCAAATGTTTAAGATCTGAATGGACCTCTGGCCCATCTAATTCAATCCCAGCCATGTTAGAGATCCTATATGTGCCACCCAGACACCTTAACACTGAGCCCCAAAACCTGAGGCAGGCACCCACACTTCTTCATTCAGCTGAAGGACTGCTTGCTGTAACTGGAGGGCAGGAAACACCATGGTGCCTTCAGATGTCTGCAGCCATGGCAAGGAGCTGCAATCTGCCTCTAGCTACCAGGGCTTTTTCCAATTGGATCTTGAGGAAAATCCTCACATCTAATTATCCCTTGAACCTGGAGCACTGAGCAGTCACCTATGGCAAGACTGTTGTGCCACTTGAGGCCACCACCCATGGTGAATTAAGCTGCACTGACATTTTTAACTCTTCAGAGGGAGGAGGTTTGGGTACGTGCCTGGAAAGCAAGCACACAAGTTGTGTAGAGAAGGCATTGATGGCTGGCAGGATGCATGAGGGAATCCTTGCTGACTACTTGACTGCTGCAAGCAATGGGCTAAATCCTTGTCTCTCATGGGCATAATGCAGAGTGGGGTTAATTGCGGCTTAATTAGTTAATTACCCAATTATTTGAACTCCCTGTGATCCTATGAATGCCTTCCTATACCTATAGTGTCATCCCCTCCTACATCTCCTCACAGCCCCCTTGGCCTTGCAGGTACAACTTTGTTTCTTCCTCACACTCAGGTGGATATGCCTCATGCTCGCCTGTGGTCTTGCCACAATTTGCCAACTCATAAGCACTTAACTCCCTCATCCTCCTCTCCAAAAGTAGCAAAGATTATACCTATGAAAAGCTGGGAGATTAAATCCTGTGCTAGAAAGCTCAACACCAACTTCTGCAGAAACAGGGATTCACTCTGGCACAGCATTTGGGTCCTTATGGACATAGTCACATGTGGTTTTTATTTGTACATATTAGCTTAGCTTGGTATCTGTTTTATCTTTACCAAATATTTTACTGCCTTTGCTTTCCTCCATTGCCCTAAACAATTCTCAGAGCTAAGACTTTTGTTGTTAGCTGTCTTTCTCTTCTGGCATGTACAGTATCTGTTTGTTGGTTTGAATAATTTACACGTCTGTGCAGCCAGGATCTAAGAGCGAGGTGTTTATGTGAGGTCATAGGCAGGAAAATAGATGAGACATTCTCTTTGATCCAACCACCTTTGTGACTACTGACTTGTTGCCATGACTCTTTCACTCTTGTTTGATTTCTTAAATTGTGTGCAAGGTTCAAAGCAGTGACAGTCTTTCCAGAGCAGGGAGTCGGGAGCTCAGACACTTGGAAACACCATAAATGTCTGTGTAGACATCATCAATATTTAGCAGCCTAAAACCTTGGAACAAGCAGGTTTCTGACAAAAGTTAATGTTGTGACAACAGAGGAACAAAGGAAGCAAATCTTCTCAGAGTTTCTGCCAGACCTCCTGAACCCAGCACCTGGTTCATTGCCTGCCACAGCACCACAGCATCAGTTCAAACAGCAGGAGGGGAATATAAAACTAGCATACATTTATTTTTCAAGGAGGTTGGAAAACTCATTGCAAATACAAGGTAAGAGCAAGACTTCCAAAAGGGTCTTGGGATATAATCTCATCTCAGTCCCAACTGGCAGTGTAACCTGGTACCAACTCAGCCCCACAGTTCCCCCACAGCCCAGCCGGCTGTGGGGCTGCATGTGCACATGAACTGGTGAATGCAACACATTCCAGCAAAAAAATGGTGCAAGGGCTGCTTAGACAAACACCCCTAAAATCCCATTCTCTCTCCTGACACCTGAGGCTGAAGTGCAAGGATGCAGGCTTAAATGCAGCCACTTTTCCAACATGTGGTATGTCTTGCTGAACCAGCAGGGTAAGGAGGGTCCAAGGGCCCTGCTGGAGCACCCGGGGCTGTGGTGCCCTGAGAGCACCAGCATTGCTGCACTGACACACAGCCTGCCCTGGGGCTGCAAGCCCACACAGCCATCTGCTTCTTGCAGGGGTGTTTGAGCCCCTCAGCTGCTTGCAGGGAACAGGCAGGGTAGCTGTGGAAGAATCTGCCCTCCTCTGCAGGGCAGCATGCTTCTGGCTGCTCAAGCTGGGCTTGCAGCATTTCCCTGTCTCTTCCCCCTCCTGTCCTCCTGGGTACACCCCAGGCAGCCACCTCTGTGACTGCCTGTCCCACTGCTGCTGCCAATGACACTTCTGGTGTTCTTCTCTCTGGGTGCTTGGCTGTGATTCCTTTGCTCACAATGCCAGTGCCAGTGGAGTCAGTGGATGAGTAAGTGGAGAGCAGTGCCAGGAGGGAACCACAAACAAGTCCCTAGCTTGCTGTGGATTCTGTCCAAGGAAGATTGCTGCCCTGAACTTATCAATATGTTAATAGGTTGGATTGACCTTCACAGTAGAATAAAGCTTCTCCAGAAAGTGATTAAGCCTTCAGACATTGATTCACACCAGCACTGTGCTCCTCAGTGGGCCTGTTACACGTTTGTAATTAATACATGGGTGTTATTGGGAAGATGGTCTGTCTGTGAAAAAGAAACTTATAGAGAGTAAAGAATACACGGCCAAATAAGTATATTTATCTATGAGCCAAGTCTTTGGAATTAAATGAGGCTCAAGTCATAATCCTTCATCAAGTCAGACACCTGTTCAAGGAGCACAGGGAAGATGTGCAGTCCAAAGCAAGGTTTATTCCTCTTAAGGATAGAACATCAAAAATCTGATGGCACTCTAGGCCTAAAATTGTTAGGACAAGGAGTTATCGTCTGCTGCGGAAAGTAGCCTAGGGGCTTAGACACTGTGTTTTCTGTTCAATTAGTCTAGGACAGGTTAAAAAGTCATTGCTTTGATGACAGCAATGAACCAGAGTTGACTTTGAGCTGGCAGATACTCACATCTCAAAGCTAAAACCCCACCTTCCAGCAGGCTCCTTTCAAGCAGCATCTGTGCTCAAGGCACATGCAATGCAAAGCTGTCTGTAGAAAATATCCACCAGGCCTGCAGCATGGCTAGGGAGAGGGCATGAGCGATGCTGAGCAGGGCAGAAAGAGCTGATTGTCCCTCCTGCTTCCCCCAGGCAGGGTCTGCACAGCTCTTCCCTGACTCTGTGCCTAGCCTGGTCCACTTCCACTCTCTGTCTCTACCTGCAGCAGGTCCTGGTCCTTGGGGCAACAAAACTCTGATGCTGCTGCTGCAATAGCTCAGGGTGGCTCCTCCCCCAGAGTTTTCCTGCCTTAGACAGGACAAACTGAACGCTGCCCAAACCCTGCAGCCAGATGGCAAATAAAACCTCCCAGCTGTGAGGTTAAACGCTCAACCCTCAAATCCTCCTAGGGCTTTCCTTCAAAGGCAGTGCTGCTCCAAGGCTGACGGGTGCTGGTGGCCCTCTGGGACCAGGTTATTCCTGTTTGCAGCTTGCAATGAAGCAGCCTCCCCTCACTGGGCTAAATCCTTGCTTCAGGAAACATTTGCAGCCATAGGTATAACACAATCTACTGCTGCATGAGAAAAACACAGAATTTAAATGTTCCAAAACCCAGAGCATTCTTTTTCCTGACATCGCAGATTTTTTCTGAAGATGTTCCGCCTCTTGGGCTACCCACTGTTATTATAACATGGAAATCCCTGAGGATTCTAATCCCATGCTGCAGCACTTCTTCAGCCTCTTTATGACTAATCAAGTACATAAGCATGAAGGAAACTTGTACTAGTGCCTGGTCTCATCTTTTTCTTTCTTAAGCTATACTGAGAATTAACAACTCTTTCATTTGATTGCAACACACCATTTGTTTAACCAATCCATTCCCTTCCCCCTGAATTACTACTAACAGTCTTATAAAATATCAACATATATCCATACCATGATTTCCTCCACTCTCCTAAGAGAATGATTTTAACTCCATTGGTAAACTGTGGAATATCAGAAAATTTATTTAAATTCGCATGTTTAAGAAAAAATTATCACAACCCTTGCAGAAGTGGAAAGAAAAATTAAACAGAAGTTCATGGTTTGGACTGGACCCATATGAGCCACACAGATCTCCCAGACTTTTGAATACATTTGTTAAAATAATAGATGGTGAACATTGCATCTACACAAAAACAGGTATCCAATGAGGCGCAACAATCTAGGTATGATGCAAAAGAGAGCATTTTACAGAGTTAAACAAATTATTTGCAAAATACGTATTTTTTTTAAATAGAGAATTTTTGGCACTACAACTGCCAGTTAATTAGTTTCTCCCAAATATATCATGCAATCTGTGACCAGTAACACAGCTTTGGCCAGAAGCAATAGTCTAGGGTGTGATTAGCTTTCTGGATTTTTATTGTTCGTTCCATAATTTATAGTATATCTGTAGGACTGAGTAGGTAAATTAAAAAAATTGTGAAAATATGGCCTATTACTGAAGTGGAACTGACACTAAATTTAAATTGCATCCAAAGTGTCTTATCAAGTAATAGGCAATTCATCATATCAAAATTCCCTCAACTGAAAATAATAATAATTAGACAAAGGCTGTTAGCCCACCATAGCAGAAAGGATATTGGATTTATAAATACTAGCTCTGCTTACACTGACAGTAATGCCAGTAGCTATATTTAGTATTGCTGCTGACATGTATTTAAATTTTAGGGCATGCTTAATAGGCAGAAGTTGGTTCATTTCAGTCAGAGGTTTTCCTCAATAATAAATCTTTCTCAGTTTTGGTGTGTTTAAGTTGTCCTCAAGTGGTGTACCACAGGCCTATTGAGAGACCATTGATTGATATTTAAAGTAATATCATGTCTCATTTTTCAGTTAAAACCTCTAGGTAACAATTGTTAGGAGAAATTTTGATTAGTAGACCCCTGTTTCTGGGAAACTTCCATGCAGAAGCAGGATCTATGGTACCTCTTGTGAGCTGTTCATGGCTGGAGAAAGCAAGAAGCAAACGTTTTCCAAAAAAAAGAAAATACAATGGAAATGCTTCTTTCTGGGAGAGCAGAAGCTGAGCTGCAGTTAAGGGGGTAGGCAGCCACTTGTGAGATAAATCACTGAAGAGCCACTGTAGTCTTTGTCAGGACAGCACCAGTGGAAGGTCTGGTGCCATACCACAGCAGATGAGAAACTGCTAAAATTCAGGACACTCTCTTTTTTTCAGCATTTATCCTTAAATGTGACCCTGCCAAAACAGGTCCCTCAATTCCACCTTCAAATACTTTTAACTTTCATTTTATTCTTTGTGCAACCTTATAGGTAGAGCTAAAAGTTGTAATCTGAAGTGACACCTATGCTGATCTCAACTGTATCCACTTCATTTCTGGCTTTCACTTAACAAAGGAACACGCAGACAAAACAGCTCTCATGGACAATAAAGGTGTCCCCAAGATAAGGAAAAAGAAAAAAAAAAGGGACTGAACTATAAGGACAGGTAAAAAAACAAACAGCTTTTTATAAAGGAGACTACAATGTGAGGTCTTTCCCAGCTCTTTCTCAGATTTTCTTACATTTTCATTTACAAATATTGTAGGTGAGGCAGCTGCTCCTCCTTTCTAATCCAACTGTGGATATGGTTTTGCATCTGGGCCATTTTTACAACCACATCAAATGTTTAAACATTTTCGGACACCACAACAGCAGCAGTCCAGCCTCCACAAATCCAAAAGGCATTGCAAATACATCAAACCAGTCATGGTTATATCAACCTTGATGTGCCCTGAGGACACTGGCAGTAACAACCTAAATTTTTGGAAGAGAACTGCTCCTACCCTCAACAAGGACTTGTGTTTAGGAGGTTGGACATGTGTAAAGATAAACTAAAATGTAAACCCCAATGGTTATGTGCTTCTATCCATCACAAAACATCTTGGAAAGGAGGGAGGGGGGAATTCAACAAACATTGGGACAATCATAAATTAACTTCTCCAACAACTGCCTATCTTGGTGATTAGGTAGCCCCTCATCTTGTCAATCTTAACATCAGAAACAAATGCCTTGCAGGCAAAATGCAGTACCCTGGAAGAGATCCCCTAAATCTCCAATCTGTCAATGTCACCAGCATGATGCTGACTCTCAGTAACTGCTTCTCACACCTGAAACATAACAGTCTGGGCATCCTACAGTCCTGGATTTGCTTCCTTGCACTGGTTGCCCTCCCCGAAATGAGCACTCTACACTAGAAGGAGGATGCTCTAGATAATTGAGAGAGGACAGAAATACCCAGTTGTCAGTGGGAAATCTGTTTTCACAGAATAGTCACTCCATCTATGACTCCTCAGTCCTTGGCTCCGCAAAGGTCTTAAAAATATCTTCAAAAGCTGAGTCTGGGAACTGAAATTCATAACTCAAGTGGACACTTAAAATTATGGACACAGAGAGGAAGGTGACTTTATGGCACATAACAATTTTCCTCACTCTCAGCTAGACTCTTGCTGTTTCACAGCTGGTTATTACTTTTTCTTCTTTGTCCTAGAAGAACTAAAGCCTTTATCAACTCTCACTTATCTAAGATACACCTTTAGTCTTCAAGTACCAAGAAATTTTTTCCTTTACATCATCTAACTATTAACATAATCAACTTAAGTTCAAAGTAGTTTAAATATAACAAAGCTTATAACATCTATATCAGCCCTGAGGAAGATCTCATGTGTCTGAAACCTTGCTTATTTTTTCCCGCAGTTCTGTCCTATATTCTAATAAATAATATTTTTTTCCTTGTAAATATTTTGCCTTTTTATATCCTTGTACCACCCCCGGCTATAACAACACAAATACACAAATATTTCAGCTTATGAAACACTGAATCATGCATTTCCCAAAAAAAAAAAATTCGCCAAGATTTTAAGAAACACCAATGCTTTATAACATCTGCATTCACAAAACATAGAATCATGCAAATGAGAATGATTTTAGATCTGCTTACATGTGACAAACCTGGGGAATACATGCTATGGCTTTTTGAATTTGAGATCCTATAAAACCTCTGTACCTGCTAGATTCAAAGATAGATCTGTTTTTCAGCAGTCTACTTATTTGTAGCAAAACATGTAATTCCCAGGTGGAGTTAAACTAAGAGCACTTTGCTTCCATGCAAAGACTAGGAAAGTCTTGCAGGTGGACTGGACTACAAGGTCTGAGACTTTCCAAGCATTTCCTTGCTTCCACAGTCTGAACTGTGACCTGCCATGTGTTCCTCCCCTTCCAGTTTTGTCTTGGGGGGCCTTTCATGCACCTGACATGGGACCTGTGTTCAGAGGGGCTGTGTATGAGCATTTCAGTGACAACTCAGATGCCCAGCACACTTTGTTTGTTTCAGAAAAAAATGTGTCTGGGGGCTTCTTAAATCCCCAGGCCCTGGCAGTGTAACCTGTCCTGTGCGGGGAGTCCAACATGCCCTCCTGGCTTGCTGGGACAGGCCCTCATTTCCATCAGCTTGGTGACCCACATCATTTCATGGGTCCTGGCACATGCACAGTTCTTCATCTTCCCCCAAAATCTCCAGGGATTATTTTTGCTTTGGAACATCTGTCATCACTGCCAGGTGCTCAGTGCACCTTGCTCAGAAGCACCTGTGCAGAGCAGGTTCCAGCCAGGCATCTCCCAAAAAACTTGTGCTCCTTCTCGGTTTAACTGGGATTGCATAGCCAGGAGATATTTCCTGGATTTTTGCTTTTGTCTTTAAATCACATTTCTTGCCTCAGCCTGCCAGATCTCTGACTAAATAGCATTTGATAGCTTTTAGGACACAATGGGAGAACATGTCATTCCCAAGTTTCAAGAGCAGAGAAGGGGATGGAGAGGATGCTGTCCACAGAGCCCCAAGGAATGCTGAGGACATGGGGAAGATCTGGCAGTAGCTGACACCAGGTAATCTAAGCAAACAAACAAACAAACAAGTAAATAAATAATGTAATTTTTGTTTCTTTATTTCTGGGTTGAACCAGATGTGTTTGAGATAAGAAGGTGGATTCTTAACAATTTTTCATGATGCATCATTTTTCAGGCCAAGTGAAAAACAGATAAAGGAGAATGAAAATGGTTTTATAAAGTGATGTTGGCAAGGGCATTACAGCCTATGAGCTAATAATTAACTGCTGACAATTTTGTCAAAGATAATGTTATTTTCTCTCTTAGCCTTGACAATTATTTTTACTCACTTGAACACAATTCCTTCTATTTAATGTCTTTGTCACTTTGTGTGAGAAGACTCCATTTCTTTTCTTACTGCTTTTCCTGTATGTCTAAATATGCTAGTTATTTTTTGAAAAATTATTAAATCTCCGTTGAACAACCACAGTGATTGAAGAGATTTTTCTGATTTCCTGTGGTATTGTGCACACTGTCTTCAGTGGAAGTCCCTGCCAGTAGCTGCTTCAGGGGATTCTCTAAGAAATATATCATTTGAATTAAATATTCTTCTCATATATGCAAGGCAATTATAAACAATTACACAATTAATTCTGATATTGGTATATTGCTGAGAAAGCCTCATTTAGTGTCCTGAATTTAATGCAATTCAAGAAAATACCATAATTTACCACAGCAGAGCCCTAGCTCTGACCCTTCAATATTTAAAGAGCAAATTCAGTCTCAGTCTCTGAAAGAGCCAGCCTCTGAAAACCTTCTGAAAACTCACTATCCATGACTACACATGCTATGTGGCATAGGTCTGGCATGCTACAATATAATTCAGAAATCTTTCCACCTCACACAGCCACCTTTGTACAGTTTATGCATGGGACTGAAAAGGACTGTGTGTCACATTGCCACTGTTCTTCCAGTTATCCTTTAAACTTTTTACAGTTTTGCTAAAACCCCCAAAACCAAACCAACACTGTAATGATCTCTGCATGCCAACAGTGAGGTCACCAACCCTCATCTGCCTCAGTCATGGGCATCAAATTAATCTCATGGACATTTGGAAACCTAGGAAGTACAAGAAAATTCAAGCTGCATATATTGGCAATGCTTAACGTCATTGGTGCCAGTGCCAGAGCAGTTCAGTCTGTCCCACCAGACAGGTATGCTCTAAGATTATAAAACATTCCCTTAATTAACAATTCCAAATGAATCACTTTTTGCATCTAAGTGGACATGCACTAATGAGTCCAAAGACAGGAATAAGAGAGGGAGTAATTTCTTAGATCAGATCGCCATTGATTCAACAATCCAGTTATTGTTTTAGCCAAACCCTGTGCTTACAGAGTTGAGGAAAAAGAATGTACTCTAGGTTCAATAAAACTCTCAGAAATTTAAATACATTTCAGTCCTTCAGAAAACAGTATTTAATTTTTTCAGGCTTTTGATCACTTACAGGGAAAATCTATGTAGGACCCATTACTATGTAGGACACCATTATGCTGTTAAAAATGTTACCTGCTTATCTAAACCAAAACAGGACAATAATTTTGAGTCTGCTTTACTAAGATTCCAGAAAATAAAGACAAGTTCTTTTCAATATAAAGAAATCCTATCAGAGATGTCCATGGCTCATATAAACTGTTCAAGATCCTTCTTTCCTAATCGTCTTTCCCGCAATAATCTTTCATCTGGTGGCTCGTGATATGATTCAGGGGATGGATACCCATGGCAATTTCTTAAACATGTGATGACAGAGAAGAAGGTGAGACTGAAAGATCACACTGTGGCAGAGGGCTGTTGTTATGCAAAAGTTAATAAAACTCAAATGCCACTTGACTTAACAGCAACAACAGTCTGTGGGCATTATTAGGGATTTTGAACCCTTTCTTTTCAATAAACTTCATATAACCCCTCTGATTTTCACAGCACAGTCTATAGTCCAGAATTGAATTTGGAGATTATGTGTTGTCCTAATGGATTTTTGACATAGAAGTCACTGGTTTTGTGTTGACATGCAGTATTTCCTTTAAACTAGGTTAGCATGAGAAGCAGTCAGGGAGCATTAGAAATACAGCAAACACACATGCACTCATGCATTCCCCAAGGATGCACACAGCCTGGCTGCAAGCTGGGAGGGTGCATATAAGGCTGGGGAAGGCACACAAACAAGACATAATGCCAGCTATGTAGATGGATGGATTCCAGAAGCATCCAGGATGCTTCAGGATATTCCTGACCAGTGGCAATAGCATGTACACTACACAGCTCAGAAAGAAGTAAACTGTGGCCACTGGAATGAAAGGGAGATGTCAGGAGTCACCATGAAACTTGAGAAAAATTTGGAGTTCTGTGAATTTCTTTCACACAAAGTGACTTTGGATGCAGCTGTCCCAGGGCATCCATAGCAGCTCTTTCCAAAGGCATGCAAAAAGTGGGAGAGGGGAGCAATGATAAGACCAGAGTACAGGAACCCATTGTACTTGCACATGGGTACCACTCTCATAGTGCTAGAGAATTGTGGTTATTATGGGCTGAAATTTCTCATTCCCAACTTGGTGTATTGGAGGAGGGGTTAATTTTTTGCATACCTCCAGAGAAAATACGTGTGACAGTGACATGGCCTTTCAGACCAGTGCATTCAGTCAAACCCATGGCAGAGGCTTGCAAAGCCACTTCGTGCTGACATGGCTCATGCCCTCCAATCATGCATTGAGCAGGATTTGAGAGTCCACACAGAATTAACCTGAAAATCACCTCTATGCCTCAGGTTTCTATCTCACACCTCTTAGCTGTGTTCCCCTTTTCCCTGCAGCCTTGATATTTTCACCCAGCTATTTTTTCTGATTCTGTTTTTTCTTTTTCTAAGGAAGGTGGGTACTGCTCCATCGGTGAGAACCACCTAGGTGAGTGGTTTTGAAGATATGCATGGAACCTCTTATAAATTAAAAACTGCTGATATTTAAGAAGTCAGTCTTATTTTTTAGGGATGTTGAATTTTTGTTTCTTTTCTCAAACTGAAGAGATGAAACACAGTTTTCATAAAAAATAGCCATGGAATCTAAAAGAATTACAACTTTTATTAACTATCCTTTGAATTTAAATCAGAACTTTGTGTCTTTTCAGGTCTGATCTTTGCATTTCCAAAATACCACAGTAATTATGTTACTGTGGTTCTCAGTGACTTGGACATGGGCCATGCTGTGTGGTAATACAAAACATTAAGCTGAGAAATTACCAAAAGTCAGTTTTGCATCTCTTGAAACTGTGAAAAATATTTCACTGTAGCCTCACTGTTGAGAAACTCTAGACCTGCTTGAGTTTCAGAACAGTTTCTGAAAACTGCAACAAATACAAATTAGATGACAGGTGAAATTATCTAGATTTTCGTTGTTGGCATCCCAACAAGCTACGAGATATAATTTTCAAAGACAATACCCACATCCCTAAGGGATGGCTTCAACCTGAAGGAAAATCCAAGGGTGTCCACTTAGTTATGAAAATATATTGAGTAACCAACATGTAGCCCTTCAAAAAATAGGTATAGAAGTCACCTTCTGTAGTTTGACTTTAATTGTTATGCCCAAATGCATGAAAGCCTTACTCAGAATAAGATTCCTACAATGAACTGCTCAAACTGAACTACTGAACTGTTCAAACATTGCAAAAGAAATTTCTTTATATAAATAACTACACTTTGAAAAATTAATGTAATTTTAAAGATGGAAATCTTAACCAGCAAACTATCTACTGAAGTCAAAATTAAAGTTTCCACGGCAACCTGAGCTACCTTTGCATTCTATTCCACATAGGAAGGGAAGTACTTCTAGAAGGATGCAGTAAAGCAGAGACAAAGCCAAGACCAGAGGGACATGAAAGCTGTGTCCTGTGCTTGAGCCTCCAACACAGTGTCACAGCTCCCAATTCCTCTGACATATAGACATGTAAAAATTATAAACTTCACATAAATACTATGGCATACTAAATAAATAAATATGAGGGATTTAACTGGTCATGGGGTCTTTGCTTACTCCCTTTCTTTCAGTTCAGAGCAACAATTTTTCTGGTTAAAATATCCACTGCTTTAGCAGTTTAATTAAAGCAAAGATAGATTTATAGTTTTAGTATTACATGAAGTCTGATAGGGCCTTCATGTATTATACTATTGGGCCCACTTTGTTTTCTCTGTCTGAAACAGAAAAATATTTTCATTTTAAAAAAGCAGGCAGAAGTTAATTTAAAAAAAAATAGGCTTTTTCTTCTTTCTTCTTACAGTTTCTTAAAAAGAGTATCATCAATAAAGTCTCGTTCCCTCTCTGATTATCAGTAAAGGGTTTGTGGAGTATCCTCAGATAAAAAGGGAAAGCCAAACCTCAAAGAGTGGAAGAGAAATATAGTCTGTAGTCAGTATGAGTGACTGGATGTCCCATTCTCAGTCTTTGGGATGAAACACTGCT
This sequence comes from Petroica traversi, assembly GCA_025920805.1. Taxonomy (NCBI): domain Eukaryota; kingdom Metazoa; phylum Chordata; class Aves; order Passeriformes; family Petroicidae; genus Petroica; species Petroica traversi. The sequence continues at coordinate 8,598,368 of JAHLSL010000023.1, forward strand.
TTCTGTTGTCCTTAACGTTTTCTTCTGAAATGCCTTACAGGAGTCTGGTCATTTTTTGAATGTAACACTTTTTTGTCTTGATAATAATGGAAATACAGTTCATAAAAATCTGAGATTCATTCTGCTTTCAGCAGTAGGTCAAAGCAATTGATGCTTTTTG